>JAQZBX010050452.1:0-19637 GCA_029593785.1 Cabassous unicinctus | reverse complement strand
AAAATTAAATTTCTGGGACAGATGTGGCTCAAATGGTTGGGCGTCCGACTCCCATATAGAGGGACCTGGGTGCGATCCCCGGGACTTCCCGGTAAAATAAGTAAATAAATAAAATTCTCTTGTTAAAAATTCAAAATATGAAAGCACTTATTTTTTCAAAGACTTATTTAATTATTCCTCCCTCCTCATTGTTTGCAGTTGCTGTCTGCTGTGTGTCCATTATTGTGTGCTCTCTGTGTCTGCCTGTCTTTAGGAGGCCCCAGGAAGCAAACCTGGTACATCAAAAACTGAAAGCAAACCTGGGACAACAAAAAGGAACTGATAAAAGTAACCTGGTGCATTCCCTTCTCTTAGGATGAGCTGGGAATCAAACCAGGGACCTCATACATGCCATGCAGGAACTCTCTACTGAACCACTCTGGCTGCACAGGTTAAGCAGGCTTCTGAAAGCTTATCTGGGTGTTCCTGACACTGCTTCCTTAGGCAAGTTAGGCTTCTGACAGTTTGCAGAGCCAGGCTGGTCAGGCTCCTGCCTCCAACCACTCACTGACGCAACTCCTGTCTCTACCAAATGAACTCTAAGGTCCAGCAAACATGAACACATAACCAGAAGCATTGGATTTGTGTTTAGAAAAAGTTCTGGCATTGGATACATTGGCACTATTAAAAGTAGAGTTGAAGAATGAGGCTGAAAACAGAAATGGAAGGAATGGCTGATGAACCCCCCAAAAAATTAGACATCTGGAAGGTAAGTGTCTATACTGTTTTGCACACCAGCTTTGCACAATATGAGAAAGATGAGAAAGAGTGTGAATTTGTAGAAACAGGCATAGGTAAGGTGGGGTAAGAAGCCCACTGAAACATAAGCCTCAGAGAAAGTCTGTATAGTAAGTCCACCTATCTCTGCCCCTCCTTTGCTTCCAAAATGCTGGTGATGAAGCTCACTACACCCAGGTAGGAGACTGGAGGATGCTTTCAGGGAGCTCTGAAGCTGCCCAGTGTAAAGGCCTCAGGTCCATGTGGGTCTCACAGTGAACCCCAAGAGGAGCACTGATAGACACAGGCCTCCCCCAGGTACACAGAGCCCCATTCAGCTGTTCCCTCCCAAACACAGGGATACAGCAGGGTGGCCAGGACCCCAGGTACTTGATGACAGGCTCTGGCTTGAGAGGTAGTGAACAGAACTCTAATTAAAAGGAGCACACACAAGCATCAGCAACCTCATGGTCTCTGCAGAAGAGGCCCTGGAGCTGACCCCTTCTCTCTGTCTCCACTGCTCTCCTCACAAGGCCACCCCAGTGCAGCAATCAACAACCTCATCTTAGAGAGTCCCTGTCAGGGTCTCCACCTGTACTTCCAGTTAAACCTTTTCCCCACATTGCAGCCACTGTTCTCTTTAATTAAAATCAAACTCTAACCTGGTGACAGCATTTACTGCCCACTCGTCTGGCTACCATTCACTTCCTGCATTTAGTTTTGTCTGGCCGCTGGTTGATCCTCAAACACACCACTCTCACACCCACTTCATAGCCATTACCTGTTCTGTCCCTACATCCTGCAGTACTTTTCCCCAAGTTGGTTCATTGTTCAGATGATCCCTATTCAGAGAGGATTCCCTTACTTCTCACCCCGAAGCTCTCCTTTCCCACACCCATGATGCCTGCCCTTCCTTGTGCATTAATTTATCATCTCATGACATCCTCTGTGCTCTGTTTAATTTCCCTGTTCAGTATTTCTGCCCACTCTGCCCCCTAAAATGTCAGATCCATGAGGACAGGGGCATTCTTTCTCATCTTTACTAACCTTGGCCCAGACCAAGCTATATTTTGAGGAGAAATCATTTACCTTCTTATAATGATGGTTCTCTCCTTTGTCTTATTTGCCACCAAGCACCTACTCAAAGTGTCACTTCCTGCTTTCTTTCTATCTCTAATAATTCCCAGTTAGTGCTAATTGCCTAAAGAGGGAGTGCCATTTTTGTCTAAAACTACTAATTCTGGGTATGCCAGCTGTGTCTGTGGGGAGAAACCCCTGCTGCTTCCTTAGCTTTCATGTGAGGTGTGTCAGAAGTCTTGGGACAGGTATGAGGTTGGGATGTGGAGTCTCCCTGAAATGGTCCAAGAGGATTTCTGCATAGTCAGAAAAGTCTCAGTTCCACAAAAGACAGAGAAAAAAATCATCCACATGTGAACTAACCAATTTTATTTTTTAACATTTCTTATTTTAGAATATAAATATTAAATATGTTTCTCTTTAAGAATACAGTTTAATTACACCCAAAAGACATTTATTTTTTAATGAATCAGTTTTATTGATACATATTAATAAAGCATAAATCTATCCAAAGTGTACAGTCAATGGTATTCAGGACAGTCACAAAGTTGTGCATTCACCACTCCAGTTATTCTTAGAGCATCTTTGTTATTCCCCAAAAAATAATAACAATGCTAGAAAACAAAAACCAACCAACTAAACAAAACTCAACACCTCTCAATCTCTCTGTTTTTGTTTCTTCTTTCTAGTTTACTTGTATTTATATTTTGGAAAAAACAGTGGTATATCTTCAATATTACATATATTCATATTTTACATGAGGTGTCACTATGTTATACAGTCCTGTAACATTTTTTCACTTTTCTTCCCGTAATATAAATGTCCTTAGGTTTTCCCTTTCAACAACTCTCATACCCTCATAATATACCTCTCCTAGTCATAAACTGTATGATGTGCTCTCAACATTTCATTTCATTCCTGAAGATTCACAAATAACCTTTTAACCCAGTCTACACAGATTAAACATTAACTTTCCATTCTCTACCCATATTCTCTTTTCTTGTGACCAATATTCTAAATACTAATTCCATGAGTTTACATAATATATTTAGTTCATAGTAGCACAATCATACCTTATTTATCCTTTTGTGTCTGGCTTGTTTCACTCAACATAATGTCCTCCAGGTTCATCCACGTTGTCATATGCTTCATGACTTCATTTCTTCTTAATGCTGCATAATATTTTATTGTATGTATACCTCACAGATTGCTTATCCATTCTTCACTTGATGGACACCTGGGTTGTTTCCAACTTGTGGCAATTGTGAGTAATGCCACTATGAACAGTAGTATACAGGTATCTATTTATGTCGCTGCTCTCAGTTTTTCTGGGTATATTCATGCAATAGTATGCCAGGTCACATGGCAAGTCTATATTCAACTTCCTTAGGAACTGCCAAAAAGTCCTCAACAGTGGCTGTACCATTCTACATGCCACCAAAACTGATAAAGTCCTTTTTAGTGCAAAAGTGTTTAATTTTGAAGAGGTCCTATCTATATTTTTGGAGGTGTTGCTCATGCTTTAGGTGTAAGTTTTAAGAAATTACCACCTACGAAAAGAACTGAAAGATTTTCCTAAATTTTCTTCTGGAAGCTTTATGGTTGTTGCTTTTATATTAAGGTCCTTGATCTCTTTTGAGTTAATTTTTTTTTAAGCTGTGAGATATAGGGGTCCTCTTTTGTTCCGATATGGCTATCCACTTCTTTCACCACTATTTGTTGAACAGACTGTTCTGGCCCAGCTGGATGGGCTCAACAGCCATGTCAAAAATCACTTAACTGTAGATGTGAGGTCTATTTCTTGGTTCTCAATTTTCATCCATTGGTCAATCTGTCTGTCTTTTTGCCAGTACCATGCTGTTTTCACAACTGTAGCTAAGTGATAAGTTCTAAAGTCAGAAAGTGAGAGTCCTCCAACTTCGTTCTTTTTTAAGACATACTTGGTTATTTAGGGCACATTACTCTTTCAAATAAATTTGATTATTATCTTTTCAACTTCTGCCAAAAAGGCATTCAGATTTTTGTTGTGATTGTGTTGAATCTGTAGATCAGTTTGGGTAGAATTGAAATCTAAACGTTATTTAGTGTTCCAATCCATGAACATGGAATATCTTTGCATTTATTTAAGTCTTCAATTTCTTTTTGTAATATTTTGTAGGTATCTGAATACAGGTCCTTTTTGTCCTTGGTTATATTTATTCACAATTATAAATGGAATTTCTTTCTGATTTTCTCCTCAGATTGCACATCAGTAATGGATAGAAATGCTATTGATTATTGCGTACTAAACTTGTATCCCACCACTTTACCCAGCTCATCTATTTCTAGTAGATTTGTTGTGGATTTTTTAGGATTTTCTAGATATAGGATCATATCACAAGCAAACAGTGAAAGTTTTAACTCTACCTTTTCTATTTGAGTGCCATTTCTTTGTCTAGCCTAATTATTCTCTCTAGAACTTCTAGCAAAATGTTAATGTTAATCTAATCAACATTCCATTGTACATGATTCTTTGCATTTCTCTTGCTGCTTTGAGAATCTTGTCTATCTCTTACATTTATTGTTCTGCATACTAGGTGTCTCAGGGTGGGTCTATTCAAATTTATTCTGTTGGGGTGCATTGTCCTTCTTGAGTATTGATATTTATGTCTACCATAAGTGTTGAGAACTTTTTAGTCATTATTTCCTCAAAAATGGTTTCTGCCCCTTTTCTATTCTCTTATCTTCTGGGACACCAATATTGCATATCTTGGTGTTTCTTATTGTCATTAAATTCACTTAGTCTCTGTTCCATTTTTTCCATTCTCTTTTCTTTATGTTCTCCTGTCTTTTCCAGTTCAGATGTTCTGTCTTTGAAATCACTAATTCTGTCTTTAAGCATTTCAAAACTACTCTTATGTGCCTCTAATGTATTTTTAATCTCATCCATCATGTCTTCATTCCTGTAAGGTCCGTTACTTTTCTTTGCAGTCTTTCAAATTGTTCTTTATGTTCACCCAGAGCCTTCTTAATATCCTTTATCTCTTTGGTACTATTTTCTTTCAATTCTTTAAATTGATTGAGAAGAGTTGTATGATTATCATTTATTACTTGCCTTAAATCCTGTATCTCTTCAGGATATTTGGTTTGTTCCTTTGGCTTGGCCATCTCTTCCTATTTCCCAGTACCACTTTTTATTTTTTGCTGAAGTCTAAGCATCTGAATATGTTGGTGTATATCCTGGGATGGCCAATTTCTCTCTCTTGTCTATTTTTCTTTCACAGCTCTTCTTTGATATGTTCTGTGACTTATTCTAAATATTTAAAAATTGCCTAGCTTAAGTTATCAAAAATTTGCCAGCATCTCAATAATATGGTGCAGATTTTCTCCGAGGGATAGAGTACAGAGAGATTCACAATCAGTTTTTGTCCATGCAGCTTCTATCCTGGCCATCAGATGGTGCTCATTTGGAGCACCTTTCCATGGAGGTGTATCATTCTCTGTTTTCCTGTGTTTTGTCTGCCCAGAGCTGAGATTCATAGTGGGCTCTACTGGCTGAATTCACTGAAGAAAAGCCCCCAGAGTCCCCTTCCCTTTTCCTGTATAATAGCGGACAGGGAAGAAGATGTCTGTTCCACTCTCTGTCAGCTGCATTGAGTCAGCGATTTTACCCCAGCTTAACATCTTGGGGCTTCAGGAGGGGAGCCTTTCCCCAGTCCCCTAGGGTTTGGTAACTCATGTTTGTTGTTTAGGGTTCTTCATCTCTCTGTCCCTCAGAGAGTTGTCAAGCACTGTCCTGGTCTGCTGACCCCCCAAAGCAGTTCTCTCAGCCTGCTTTTGGCTCTTTCTCCATTGTTTTTGTGAGAGTTGAGCACTGCCTGCCTAATTGGATGCCCTCTTCCCACCATTCATGTACTTAGTTTAAAAAAATAAAGGTGCCTTTACAGAGGAATTGTGACTTAAGAATTCAACTCTGCCGAAAAATATTGTTGCCAATGTTTAAATGTCTTTTTTGGTGAAACCATATATTTTTAAAATTACAATATAATATTAATAATATATAGATGGTGTATTAGTCAGCCAAAGGGGTGCTAATATGAAATACCAAAAATGGGTTGTTCTTTATAAAGGATATTTATTTGGGGTAGAAGTCCACGGATACCAGGCCATAAAGCATTAAACTTCTTCTCTCACCAAAGTCCATTGCCATGTTTTTGAGCAAGTCAGCTACCAATGTTTGCCAGGGTTCAGGCTACTTGGGTTCCTCTCTTTCTGGGGCTGCATTTCTCTCTGAGCTTAGCTCCTCTCATCCTTCCACAAGGTCTGCTGTAGACTATCAGGCAAACTGCTGACTCCTCTTCTCCTGGGGCCCTCTCTCCAGCATCAAAACTGCTTCTCAAAAACTGTTCCTTCTGTCCTTTGCCTTGCCTTTTATATTCAATTCCACCACCCACCAAGTGAAAGGGCTCAACACCCTACTGACATGGCCCAGTCAATGTCCTAATCATAACTTAATCATGCCCAGATTAACAGATCAATTTACAAGCATGATCCAATTATATTTTTTGAATTCTTAATTACATCAAATTGCCAAATGGCCACAGATGGGATAATAATATATATATATATTTCACTTAAGATTGAAAGATATAACAATTAGGAAATATTGTTTTGGGAAATGAAATTTGATCAAGTTTCACTTTGAATAAATGTTTAAATTGTAGCAGTTTCATCCACTAATGGGAGATAATTCAAACTATCTTTGAAAAGAAAGAAATCCCTCAATTCCTGTTGTTTTTCTGGAAGTTGGTATTCTTTTCCTCTAAAAGGAAGAATTGAGCTTGGCTTTGCCGAGAATAAGAAGGTAGAAGAAATTCAGCCAATGGAGGAGGTCCCATTGAATGCTCTGGCCTCATGGAACTTCAGGTGGGTGTAGGCAGTTTGGAGGCTCAGGAGGCCTGAGTGGAGGAGAAGGAAAAGTGCTGCTTTATATTCCAGGCCCTGGAGATACTCCTGGAGGACAGGCTATCAGAGGGTGGATGGGGTTTGGAAAAGTCCTTCTGCTATGGGGGTTCTCATGACCCCTTTGAAAGACTTCAGTGTATTTAACATATCCATACCACCTCCTTTAGTATGAAGCATTTTTTTCTCTCTTTTCTTCAGTTTTGGGACCAGTGAAGTTAATCTCATCAGCATCACTTTTATTCTCTCAACGTTTCTGTAGATATTTTCAAGGCTGGGTATTTTAAAGTCTCTTTCTCTAGGCAATATGACAGTCTCTGCAAAACCCTGTGAGCAAACTAATCTTGTCAAGGAGCTGACATTTCTCTTCAGTGAGTGCAGCCAGACTCTGGAAAGCAGATTTCTCATATATATCTGGCTTCTAACAAACTGTGAAAATCTGAATAACAATAAGGGACCCACCAGTAAGCTAATGAAAAGTGAAATGCTGGGCCTGGACATATGTCCTTTGGCAGCAGCTCCATCACCACCTCTCACAGCTCCTCAAGGATCAGCACAGCTACAGGCTCCAGAGAGGTTCACAGAAAATCTTTGACACTTCAGACACCCATAGGTCTCTGCCAAGTAACCGTGGATCTATCAGCCACAATAAACTACAGAGAACTCCTCAGGATTCCACCTGGAACATACCAGCAACTGGCAGCTTTGACATGTCATCTATGAGAGGATCTGTTATGTGTGTTGAAAGGGGAGAGGAGAGGCAGAAAATAAAATGTCCTTGTCTCCATTACATTCTAAAGATCATTCTTCTTTCTCTCTTTCTAATTGTTTTTTTAAAGTAATATAAAATTGAAATACAGTGAAATGTGGCAATCTTAACTTAATGACTGTCAAAGCTTTAAAACTTTTCACTTCTCCATAGCCCTCAGTATCCAACAACCATATCAAGATATGAATCATTGATTTCCATTAATCCAGAAAATAACTCTTGTACCTTCAGTCAACATGCATACATCCTACTTTATCATGCAACCTTTGTTCTGATTTCTTTCACCATAAATCATTTTCGCCACTTCTTGTAAGTCATAAAAATGAAATAAATCAAAATAGATTCTTTGGTGCCTATATCTTTAGCTAAAAATAATGTTTTGAAATTTGTCAATGCTGTTGGTTGTGTCCATCAGTAGTTCTCTCTGCTTTTACATTGAGTTCTTAGACATTGAATGACAATGTTGCAAAATGTTTATATATTTTCAACTTGGTAGACTTTTCAGTTGCTTCAAGTTTGGGGAATTATGAATACAGTTATTATGAATATACAGATACAAGTCCTTTTTATAAAGACAAGTTTTTATTACCCCTGGGTGAATACATGGGCATAGAAAACCTTAATCATATGAGAGGGTATGCAAAATTCTTTTTTTAAACAATTACTGCAGTATGTTTACATGGCATAAAATTAAATATATATTTTTTGTAAATATTTAGTGTTGTGCAACCTCAGCATGATTTAATTATAGAACATTTCCATTGCCCCCAAATTTTCCTCTTCTAATTTACTCCATCAGCTGCCTTTGAAACTTTCGGCCTCACCTCCCTGAAATGCTTCCATCAGTTAGTTTCTGGTTCACTACACATTTTTGTTTGTATTTATCTGACTTTACTGCCCTTTCCCCTCTGCCTCTTTGCTGGGCTCTCTGTCTCTTCAGAGCCTCTCAGCATAAGTGTTTCTACAAGGCTTAGTCTTTGAACAACTTTCCTTCTTTAGCACCCTGTTCTGTCACTGGAGCATCTTGGTCTTAAACACCATCTATACTGGCATGACTTCTACATTTATGTATCCATCCCAATCCATTCAATGCAGTCCTGATACACACAAAGCTGCTTCATGATGCCTCTGTGTGTATGTCTAACTTGCCAACTGAGAATTCTTGGCTCCTCCCAGGAACTTGCTCCTATGGTTCCAGCTTTCCATGTACAGGAACTCCACCTGAGAGGGGTTCTGGTGGCAGCTTTGCCTCCTTTCTTCTCTCTTATCCTCCACCCCACATCCATCCCATCTGCATACCCTGTGCCCCATCATCAGAACAAGTCCACATCTGTCTCCTTCTATTTGCCTCCACCTTTATTCCCTTTCGGCATTGCCTGTTACAGGATGACTGCGGTTTCCATCTTCTCCCTCTTACCCCTATGTTAAGTGCATGGGAAAATGTGAATTATGCTGTAGTTTTCACTGTTCCATATATTATGCATTAAGTAAAATTTATTATTCATGACTATCATATTTTCAGTATCTTCACTAATATTTTCTCTGCTTATTCTATGATTTGCTGATAGAGTAGTAAAAAAAGTGTCCAATTCTTTGACATATTGTACTTCTGTCACCTATCAAGCCATGTTTACAGGTGGGTACACATTTTTAAATGCTATATCTTCCTCGATATTTAAACTGTTCTATCATTATGAAAGGGCACTCAATTTCTAATATTTTTCTTAGTATCCCTTTTATTTGATATTGACAAAGTGAAATAAGATTTACTATTTTAAAAGAGTTTACTTGGTATATTTTTTTCCACCTTTTACTGTCTACTTTGCTGTATGTCTTAGATGACTTTCTTATATTTATATATCTATATAGTATACTATAGAGGATATGTAAGTATATATAGATATACTTATTTTAATCCACTTAACAATTTTGATTAAGAGGAATATTTATATTAAATATAGTTACTATTAAATATAACTCAATACAATTTCTTTATTTAAATCTGCTTTCTTTGCATGTGCTATTTGCGTTCTCTATTCCATGTTCCTTTTTTTCTTCAGAGTACTTTTTTTAAAGTCTCCAATTATTTTTTTGTTCTTTATTACATACACATATGAATCCATAATCAGTACTTTGTTATTGTTTTATTCAACTTTCCAAAATGTAGCATAGTATATGCATCATTCTGTGTCTTGATTTTTTCACTCAAATACTTGTGATAATTTCTTGCCTGTTTCTTTGTTTTGTCATACTTAACTTTTCTACAGTTTTCTCTTGTGCAAATACCCTTTTTTCATTTATGTCTTTTACTAGTGGCTACATTATTTTCCTACATGCCTTACTACAAATTGTAGGGAGCAAATGTGGCTCAAGTAGCTGAGTGCCTGCTTCCCACATGGGAGATCCCAGGCTCAGTCCCCAGTGCCTCCTAAAAACAAAAACAAACAAGCAAATGAAGAAACCAACTCAGGGGAGCAAGTGTGGCTCACTGGTTGAGTGCCAGCTTCCTGCATACAAGGTTCAAACCCCAGTCCTGTACCTCAAAAAAAAATGTAATGACCATTAGATATATAGCTTCTTGTACATATGTCAGTTGTTCTACAGTATATTCTCAAAGAGTGATTTTAAGAAATGCTTTCTTACTCCTTACATAAGAATGGCATTCTCCTATATTTCCTTTTAAAGGTTTTTTTAGAGTTTTGGTTTCTACATATTTGTCTTTGACCCCTTGGAACTTATTTGTAAGTATAATGTATGGCAGGGTTCTAATATTTCCTCATATGGGGAGCCAATTACCTTGAATTCAGTTTTTGAATAGGCCATCACTTCCTCCCTGACCTGTGATGTCAGTTCTATCATATACCAAGTTCCCACAAATTCATGGGCATGTTTCTTGACAATATATTCTATTCCATATAAGTAATGCATCAATGTCAAATAATTTTAATAATTATACCTCTGTGTAAGGTATTATATTACCTAAGCATGGTAATTTTACCCTTTCCATTCTAATTCTTCTGCCACTTTTTCTTTCATTTTACTGCACGAGTTTGAACCTCCATTCAGAGCCATGATTAGTAGCAGATGTATAGCAGGATCCATATTTGTTCCTGCCTTTAAATAAGAAGGCTTCTATAAGTCCAACAATAATAATGCATGCTTTGAATTTGTGTAGGACACATTTCCATTTTATTATTCTTCCTCCTAATGAAAATTCTTGAATAAAGGTTCTGGCTTTTTTTTTTGGCTTTCCCACATTCATGATACTTTTACAATGAATTTTTCTCATCTGTTATGAATCTGCTGAAGGCATTCTTTATTCTAGGAATTCATAGCAATTTTAATGTTTATGTATCTTCTGATGTCTAATGTGCTGTGACTTCTGGCTAAAAGCTTTTGTAAATTCACTACACTGATAAGAATGTAAATACTTGCATTCTCTAATTTCATCCATCCCACACCCTCTCACATATGAGAAAACTATCGGAGAACAACTTAAGAATATAAATAAATTTTCTGACTTCTTAAAATACTTGAGATTAGAAATGTATCATCTAATAATGAAAGGATCATTTCTCATTTCAAATAATAAGGAAAATTGGAGTTAACTAGAAAGCAGGCCAGTGTAGTTCAGTGCCTGTTAAACTTAAATCCACATCAGAATCAGGTGAAGAAAGTGAAAAAATATAAATTGTTGGGCTGCCTTATAAGAAAATGCTATAATAATGAGCCACATTATTTTTAAAATGGTAATTTTTAAACTGCTTACTCACAATGTAATGAATTGAAGTACGAGTGAAAACAACCATGATAATTTGAAATAAATGGAAAGCCCAACTTTACATAAACTAAGAGAAATCTTGAGTTCTGATGCATAAATTAGTGGTAACAAATTGAACACAGATGACTGTGGGAGGAGCAGATGTCAGAACAAACTGCAAGTGCCTTTCTCCAAGAGGAGAAAAACATCCTGAACTGCACGGTCACAGCCACTTCTTTAAAATATTGGCAAAAAATTACACAGACTGGAGGTGGAGATTCTTTGGTGATTCAAATTCATTGCATTGACAGGGATTCTCTCAAGAATGAATGTTGTAATGTTTAATGAGATACTGCCTCTGACTGAAGGCTATTCCATATTCGTACTTGTATAGGGTTTCCCTCCACTATGAATTTTCTCATGGTCAGGGAGATTTGATTTGATACTGACAGCTTTCCTACATTCCTTACATAGATACAGTTTCTCTACAGTTGCTCTTCTCTGGTGTGCAATGAGGTTTGATTTTTGAATGAAAGCTTTCGCACACCCATCACATTGATAGGGTTTCTCTCCAGCATGTATTCTCAGATGGTTATCGAGGTTTACTTCTGGTTGATGGCTTTTCCACATTCATTGCCTATATAGGGTTTTTCTCCAGAATGAATGCTCTGATATTTAATGAACTATAGCTTTTGGCTGAAGGCTTCTCTGCATTCTTTACATTCATTTTGTTTCTGTCCACTATGAGTTTTTTTCATGTACTGTGAGATATGATTTGTACCTAAAGGCTTTTTCACATGCCTTATATGCATAGGGTTTATTTGCAGTAGGAAATCTCTTGTGTCTGAGATTTGACATCTGAATTAAATTCTCCCACATATATACGATTTCTCTTCAGTAAGGATTTTCTGATGAATAAAGACGTTTTCTGTCAGGTTGAAAACGTTCCCAAATGTATTCCATTTCTATGCATGTTCCCCTGTATGGCTTATAAAATGATGTGTAAAAAATGACCTTAAAGCGCAGACTACATTCAGGACACTGATATGGTTTCTCTCTAGTTTGAATTTTCTCATATTCTTAATGTTTTGTTTCAAATGGAAGCATTCCCATGTTCATTACAATACTAACTAATATATGAATATTTCATGATAAATGAGATTTAATGCCTGGCTGAAGGATTTACAATATTCCTTGCATACACAGTTTTTCTCCTGCATGTTTTTCTTATGTACTCAACTTTATCCAAATTCATGTAAACCCAAATGGTTTCTATGAAGGATTAATTCTCAGGAAATCACAGGAGGTTGAATTTCCAAGAAAGCTTCCCACTCATTACACTTAAAGGGGAAGACTACCATGTGGATTAACTGGCAAACTCATTGCCTTCATTACTTTTTTCCTTACACAGATTCCCTCGTGCTTAGGTAAGAATGATGCAAATTCCTTTAAAGTGAAATTGCATTCAAAGAAGTGTTACTTTGAGGAAACAATGCTTGTGCTCAGAGAAAATATTTTTCCAACTTTCTTACATTCTCTTACTCCATGTTAAGTGTGTACTGTTGTGGAAGTGGATATAGGTTCACTCACAAGAATTTTGATATGTGGTCATTTCTGCTTCTAAATGTCATATGCTTCTTCAAAGTTTATGGGGTGCAGCAAAAGCCATGCTTAGTGGGAAATTTATAGCATTGAATTCATTCATTAGAAAAGTGGAAAGATCCAATATCAATTATCAAAGCATTCAATTTGGGAAGCACAACAATATCTCCTTGTTATTTGTTCTATCATTCATGGCTCTCCTTGTTTCAAATGCACATCACAGGGAAGTGGGTGTGGCTCAGTGGATAGAGCCCATTTTTACCATATGGGAGGCCCGGGTTCACGTCCTGAGGCCTCCTTGTGAGGGCACACTGGCCTGAGCAGTGCGGTGGGCTGATGCAGCAACCTCATGGCAGGAAGCGGGTGTGGTGCAATGGATAGAGTACCCATTTACCATATGAGAGGCCCTGGGTTCGCTTCCCGGTGCCTCCTTGTGAGGGCAGGCCGGCTCGCACAGCGCCGCCGTGGGCTGATGCAGCAAGACCTCACTGCAAGGGGGAGATAAGCAGATACAGAAAAGACACGCAGTGAATGGACACAGCAGCACAAGCAGCAAGGGGGGGATAAATAAATAAAATAAATAAATCTTTAAAAAAAAAACAAACAAATGCACATCACATCCAGTTTGGTGACTTCATACTTCGGAATTGGGGAAGTGATATAGCACTTGATTTATGATGGGGACCAAACCACACCCCATTAATCAACAATGGAACCTTCAGGTTCCATTGAAATGTGCAGCTTCAAAAGATGCAGGGGTAAGGTGGCCCCAGAACAAAGTCCAAAATGGCAACCCAGGAAATCCTGATTACTTTGTCTTGGACTGACAATTTTTGTTCAATATATTTTTTCTTCTATGTATTTGCATGAGATGCACTATTTAATATTCTTTAAAGTTTACTGGGGAAATTATAGCATTCTTGCTTGCCTGTCCAAATCTGTACTTATTATTTGTTAATGACTGGCCAAATAATATATTTGAAAACATTATATATCCTGTATTAGTCAGCCAAAAGGGAGCTGATGCAAAATACCAGAAATCTGTTGGTCTTTATGAAGGGTATTTATTTGGGGTAGAAGCTTACATTTACCAGGCCATAAAGCATACATTTCTTCTTTCAGCACAATCTGTTACCCCTGTCTTTTACCAAGACACCTGCCAACATTAGCCAGCATTGAGGTTTCTTGGGTTTCTCTCTTCCAGGACTGTGATTCTCTCTGGGCTCAGCTCCTCTGTTTCCTCCACAAGGTCAGCTGTAGACTATGAGGATCTCAAAGCTTTGCCTCTCTCCACAAGGCTAGCTGTGAAATGTCAGGTGAATGGCTTCTCTCTTTATCCTGGGGCCTTCTCTCCTTGCTCATCAGAACTCCAACATGAAAAACTACAACAACTCTGTCATTTGCAATGTCTTTTTATGTTTGAGACCCCACCCACCAAGCGGCAGGGCTCAACACCCTACCCACTGTGACTCAGTCAATGCCCTTATCATAATTTAATCATGCCCAGATTAACAGACCAGTTTACAAGCATAATCCCATATCTCATTTTGTAATTCACAATGATATCAAACTGCTATATATCCATTTACCCATTTTATGTTATATAGTACTTTACCTTGTTTTTTTAACACTTTATTGATGTCCTAAGCCACGGATATCATTATTACTTTATCCATTCAATATTCTTTCAGATATACATATTTAATTAACAGATATTGTTCTTCAACCCATCCTGAATCTTGAACCTTTTGAGATTATTGCCTTTCTGCCTGAAGAATATTCTTTTGCATTCCTTTTAAAGTGAGCTGCCTCTCACAAACTTTATTAGATTTTACTCATGTTTAAAAGTGTTTATGCCACTTCTTCCTGAAGGATTGAGATAAATTAAATCTCAGGCCATCTAGGATCTCCACTGCTCTTGAGAGCAACCTTAGGATTGAATTTCTCCATTCTGTTGTATATGTAATCAGCTCTTTGGAGAAGAAATTAGGGGCTTTCAGTTTTACAGCTTGTTTCATGCCACCCCAACCCCCAGGTAAAATCTGTGTGCTCTGGCTCTAGGATGGAAATAATGGCACAACTCTCTGAGTTACACACCTGATTTTGGAGCTAAGATTTGTTGCAGAAAGCACAGTATATTGAGTTCTTCTTGGGACCATTCTAGGGAGAAGTGCAAAAGTGGTCAGCACCCCATTTTGCTCAGTGATGGCCACACCTAAAGTACAGCCACTGCCTCATGAGTTCCCATTCCCCACAGATCAAGAAACACCTCCTGACCCTGCATCCTCTGTTAATGCCTTTGTTTGAGTCTTTTGTGGACCCTGGGAAAGTATGTACTTACTAACCCTTTGCTGTGTGTGTAAGCCTTTTGTATGTAGGACATTTTGGTTAGATTTAGATAAGGGACCTTTCAATTGGGTCATGCTTGTTAGATTTCTTTAATTTTGTCAAGGGCCTCTGGTTAGATTTCAGGCACCAGGATGAAACATATTCATTGTGTTGAAGTCCCACATACATGGAAAACACAGAGAAAGAGTGCTGCCATGTTTACACTGCCATGTGGATGAGGGCTCCAGGATTTCCTACAGCTGAGGAGAGACACAGAAACCATGAGAGACTGAGATGGAGGCCAGAGTTTGGAGTCTTGGAGCAACATGAAAGTGAAGACACCCAGAACAGAGGAGAAGGGAGAGGAGTGAGTAATTGCATCTGATGGCCCACTGCTGAGCTTAGGGAGAAAGTGAGTTTGGAGGAGAAGGCAGAGAGAGACAGGCAGGCCCAACATTTTGTTTTGGCAGGAGACCAGCAGCAGCTTGCCCTTGTTAAGACAACATTTTGAAAGATGCCTTGAATTGGACATTTTCCCAGCCTCAGAACTGTAAGCTTTAATGCTAATAATTTTCAATAAAATCCCACCTATTTCTGATATTTTGCATTGTCAGCACTTTGCAAACTCAAACAGCTAGGGACACAGGGTTGAAGCGCTGCCTTGTTCCCAAATGGCACTGTGATGCTGCTGCTCAGTGAATTCATCTATAAACTCCGGGTGTCTCCACAGTAGGTGAGAATGAATACTGGTAAGACGGAGGTGGATGTGCTCTTAGCCAGCAAGGCTTGCAAGAAAGGCAGTCAGGCAGGAGAGTCACATGGTTTGGGGACTAGTATAAAGTCACACATGCCCTAGTAAGATGTAACTGCCTCAGGCAGGGGTTGGCAAGGTGGGCAGGGGCTGATAAATTCATGGGACCTGGGGTCTGGTGCCACAGAGGAGTCAGGGCACAGAGAGACTTCCTGCTCCTGCTCATTTTGCCTTTCCCTCCTTTCCTTGTCCTGCTTCATTGACGCTCTGAGGAAGCTGCTCTTACTGTACCCCTCCTGGTTCTCAGGCACAGACTCAGGTCTCCTGCTCCCAGTTTACATTCAACTTCTCGAATCTTGGGGGCAGCTAAATAAAGAGCAATGCCAAGATGAAACTTGTTGGTATAAGGAAGAAAATGTCAAAATTCATATTACAGCATTTGCTACAGCAATAATATCACCAGAATGAGCAACATTAGGCCAGTGGCCCTAAGAAATAGTACAAGAATCCCAGAAAGTCCTGGGACCTAGGCCTGACAGGAATAGAAGTGAGATTGTATGACCATGCAAGGTTTGCAGAAATCCTCAGAGAGTGTAGAGGCCAGATATTTCTCAGACTAATTAAAGATTAAATTTCTAACACAATTTTAACAGTGTTGAAAATGTTGCAGGGCTCTTCAATCTCAGAAGAGAACAGAGTGGTTGGATGGGAAGAAGCTGATGAACAACTGAAGAAGTTGGAATGTAACATGTGTTCACTGCAGTTCCCCCATGCCAGAGAGGGAATGTCCAGTTTGGGAACCAAACTCTCAGGGCCCCAATGAAAACCATCATCATAGGTTCTGGATCCACAAAGGAGGAGAGGGAGAAAGGCCTGCTCAGGAATCACAGCCACAGTTAGTGATGTGATTCACTCTAGCGGGTTTTCACTGGGGAGTAAGCAGCAGGAAGTGCATCTTCACCTATTGTTCTTACAGCCCTCTAACCAGACACATGGATAGAGCACTGTGGCCATCAGACAGACACATCCATGGTACTAGTGCTCCATGCTCACTCTTGCTGAGGGAGGCCTCCACCTGTCCAGGCAGCTGGGGAGGGTGCTGAGGGGATTGAGCTGTTTTCCTTTTTGGGTGACTGTATTTGCCAAGTGTGAGGGGAAGTGCCCCACCCTGTAATGTTGCAGATATAAATCAATATCTGCAAATCAACAACTTTGGTTGATTTCATTGTGTACTATTTTCATAATTTCTGTTAAATTATAATCAAATTATCCATGAAAAGAATATAAAAATAATTTATATCTCTTATGGCAACAGCAAAATTCCTTTTCTAGCTTCAACCCCCATTCCTCCTTCCTCAGAATTACCTGCATTGGCAGATTCTTTTGGGTACACATTTCTGTTTGTAAATACATGCATTCTCTAGTTTCATCTATCTGTCACCCTAACACTTATGAGAAAAATATTGGAGTACAACTAAAGAATATAAATAAGTTTTCTAACTTCTTATATTACTTGAGATTAGAAGTATATCAACTAATTATGAAAGGATCATTTCTGATTTAAAATAATAAGGAAATTTGGAGTGAATTAGAAGATAGGCCACTATAGTTCAGTGGCTGTTAAACTTGAATCCACATCAGAATCAGGAGAAGAACCTGAAAAAATATAAATTGTTGGGGTGCCTTATAAAAAAATGCTCCAATAATGGGCAGCATTATTTTTAAAATGTTAATTTTTTAAGTGTTTACTCAGAATATAATGGTTTGAAGAACCACTGAAAACAGCCAGGATAATTTGAAATAAGGGAAAATACCATGTTTACATAAACTAGGAGAAATCTCGATTTCTGATGCATAAATTAGTGGTAACATATTGAACCCAGATGAGTGTGGAAGAAGATATGGGAGGCGCAGATCCCAGAAGAAACTGCAAGTACACTTTTCCAAGAGGAGAAAAACATCCTGAATGGCACAGTCACATCTGTTTCCTTAAAAGAATGGCAACAAGTTACACAGACTCGAAGTGGAGATTTGTTGGAGATTCACATTCATTACATTCACAGGGCGTCTCTCCTGTATGAATGTTGTCATGTTTAATGAGATACATCCTCTGGCGGAAGGCTATTCCACATTCCTGACATATATAGGGTTTCCTCCTACTATTAATTTTCTCATTGTCAGTGAGATTTGATTTGCTATTGAAGGCTTTCCTACATTCCTTGCATATATAGGGTTTCTCTCCAATTTGTATTCTCTGGTGTATAATAAGGCTTGATTTCTGAATGAAAGCTTTCCCACATCCATTGCATTCACAGGGTTTCTCTCCAGTATGTATTCTTAGATGGGTAATGTGGTTTTCCTTCTGTTTGAAGGCTTTTCCACATTCATTGCATATAAAGGGTTTTTCTCTAGAATGAATGCTCTGATATTTAATGAACTATTGCTTTTGGCTGGAGACTTTTCTGTATTCTTTACATTCATTTTGTTTCTGTCCACTATGAATTTTTTTCATGTTCTGTGAGACATGATTTGTATCTAAAGGTTTTTCACATGCCTTACATGCAAAGAGTTTCTTTGCAGTAGGAAATCTCTTGTATCTGTGATTTGACATTTGAATAAAACACTCCCACATATATATAATTTCTCTTCAGGAAGAAATTTCTGATGAATAAAGAGGTTTTCTGTCAGGTTGAAAATTTTCCCACATGTATTCCACTTCCTTGCGTGTTCCCCTGTATGGCTTTTAAATGAGGTTTAAAAAATGAATGTAAAGAGCAGACTACATTCAGGACACTCATATGGTTTCTCTCTAGTTTGAATTTTCTCATATTCCATGAGGTTTTGTTTCAGATGGAAGCATTCCCATGTTCACTACAATAGTAACTAATGTATGAATATTTCATGCTCAATGAGATTTAATGCCTGGCTGAAGGATTTCCAATATCCCTTACATATACAGGATTTTACATCTGCATGTTTCTTGGATGTGACCCCAGCTTTCCCAAATTCATGAAATCCCAAATGTTTTCCTGGAAGGATTAATTCTCAGATATCTCATGAGGTTGAATTTCCAAGAAAACTTCACACTCATTACACTTAAAGGGGATGACTATCATGTGGGGCAAACTGACAAATTTCTTTGTCTTCCTTCTTTTTTCCTTAGATAGATTCACTCATGCTTGTGTAAGCATGTTGCAAATTCCTTCAACTTGAAGTTACATTCATAGAATTATTATTTTGAGGAAACAATGCTTGGTGTCAGAGAAAATAGTTTCAAAGCTTTCTTATGTTCCCTGCCTTAATCTTAAGTCTGTATTGTTGCAGAAGTGGATACAGCTTCATTCACAAGACTTTTGTTATGTGGTTCTTTCTGCTTCTTAATGTCCTATGCTTTTTCATAGTTCTGGGTTGTAGCAAAGGCACTGCTCAGAGGGAAATTATAGCAATGAATGCATTCATTAGGAAATAGGAAGGATCCAATATAAATCATCTAAGTGCACATTTTGGAAGCACAACAATATCTCCTTTTTATTCATTTTATCATTCTTGGCTCTTTTGCTTCAAAGGAGCATCACATCCAGTTTGGTGACTTCATAACTTGGAAATGGGGAAGTGACCCAGCACTTGATTTATGATGGGGACAAAGCAACACC
>JAQZBX010050451.1:0-19653 GCA_029593785.1 Cabassous unicinctus | reverse complement strand
TTTTTTTTTTTTTACAGTCAAAGTCAGGGTGCAGGTGCTGGGGAGCAGGCAGGTATGGGGGTTTTAAATCACACATAAGAATTCCAGGCTGATAATGGGGAAGCAAGATTACAGAAACATTTAGTGATATACATAAGATCTAATAGCATTTTAATAACAGTTTGTGCAGTCGTTTGAGGAACTGGGTAGACTTCCACTCATGAAGTAAGATGGTCAATAACCACTAGGAGGTACTTTAGTTTTCTCATTGATGGTACTTCAGTGAAGTCCACCTGAATATTTTGAAAAGGTTTGCACTCTGGGGGTTGCCCTCTTAGGGGTTTTTTCTTCAGACTTTGTTTATTTACTTTTCTACAGATGATACATTCATTTACTACTTGGAGGGCTACAGAGTACAGTCTAATACATGTATAATGAGTTAGAACAGCATTGCATAAATTTTGGACATCTTAGTGGCTGTCCTGGTGAAGATGATTTAGGATTCCCCTAGCAATGGCTTTGTTTATTATTTTTCTCCTATCCTCTAAAAAACTATTTTCTATTTTCTGTTAGAGTTCCACTTAGCTTGATCCTTGGGGGCGAGGGAGGGGAGGTATGTCTACTTTTTCTCTATTCAGGGGTCTAGACCAGATTTGGGGGTCAATGTTACTTTCTTTTTCCTCTTTTATAACACATAGAGGGGTAAGGTTGGAACAATCTTTGTTCCTTCGACTGTTAAATTTAGGCCTTATTTTGTGGTCATGTTTCTACCCAATAAGTTGATCCCCACCTCAGGGATGAAAAGAAATTGTCTTAAGTAGGTTTCTTGATTCTATTCAATTTGTAATGGTTTTATAAAAGGAACAGCAAAATTATTTCCTTTTACCCCTGAGACTATGAGTTTCTTCTCGCTTAGTTTGGCCCCTTGAGGTAAGGTAATAAGGGAGGATCTGGCTGCATCTGTGTCAATTAGGAAGGTAATGTTATTCTTTTTATTCCCCAACTTTAAATTTATCAAGGGTTCTGGGTGGGGGTCTATCTTGAACCCTTGACTCCCTCAATCCTCTGATTCTATCAGAGAGAAGATCTTTTGTTCCATTGTCCTCTCTGGGCAATCTCTCCTCATATGACCTTCTTTCCTGCAGCCATAGCAAGTTAGCAGGAGGAGCCCGGCATTCCCTTTCTGGTCCGGGAACTGGGTTTGATTGCCATGTCCCAGAAAGGGAATTCTTTTACCCCTTCCAGCACTAGGTTTCTGTAAAGCATTAGTCATTGTTTGTACAGTTTGCAACATTAACATCTGTCCTTCTTGTTGCACTTTTAAAGCCTGCTTCATAACCTTGGTTTGTTCTTCCCTCTCCTTTTCATTCTTTCTTACACACACTTGCTCAGCTGTAGATAATAAATCATCCAGTGGCTTTCCTGCCCATCCTTCTATCTTTTGCAATTTTCTATTAATATCAGGCCATGAGTTAGTTACATAGTACACGTTAAGTAGGTGTTGGGCGGCTGGATCATTTATTTCTAAGCCTGAATATTTTTTCACCAAATCTTTCAGCCTATTCAAGAAAGCTGTGGGAGTTTCCTCTCTTGTTTTGCTTCTGAAGCTTTATTTAAATTCTGATTCTTAGGGACAGCATTTCTAATTTCTTGGAAAATTATACTTTTTAGATCTCTCATGTTATTCTTATGGGCAGCGTTATTATGATCCAGTTAGGGTCCTGGATGGGGAAACTTCTGCTCCTCGCTGGGTCACCCTTGGGCGACTGGGTGATTATCATCCCAGACCTTCACAGCCACTTTTCTAATTTGTCTTTATTCTTCTTTAGAGAAGAGATGATCTAAAATGGACATTAATTCGGTCTAAGCATAAGCATTCGGGCTGAGAAAATGATTAAATTGGTCAGCTAAGCCTGAAGGGTTTTCTAATAGATTTTTCATTTACTTTTTGAAACTTCTTATTTTAGCACTACTCAAGGGAGCATTCACAAACCCAATTTCCCCTCGCCCTAGGGGAGCTTCTCTAAGAAGACATTGTTTACAAATCTAGGGTTTGACAAACCCAGTATTCCGTGGAGCTGAACTTTGGCCAGTGAAGAGCTCCACTCTTAAGGGGAATTCCAGCCCAGATTAAATAACAATGTTTTATCATGGGTTTTTTTGTTTGTTTGTTTGTTTTTTGTTTTTTACTTTTTCCTTTATATTTTGGAAGATTATTTTAATTTTTTAACTTTGTCCCTAATGGACTGTTCTTGGGTACCTCTGGTAAAGTTTCTTGCCAGCTGCTTTTAGAATTTGTCTTTCCCTTTTTCCCTAAGATTTCTGAGGATTTACTGGCCCCTAGTCCTTACTTTTCATCCTGTATCTTGCCTGAGACTTTTTATATTATACTCAATCTCGCTGACTTAACATATCTTGCCTGCACTGGCCCAACATATCTTGCCCGAGATGTCTTGTATTATATGCAATCTCGCTGACTCAACATATCTTGCCTGCACTGGCTCAACGTATCTTGTTTGAGATGTCTTGTATTATACTCAGTCTCGCTGACTCAACAGGATCTTTCAGAACTAAGTCCCCCCTCTTCAAGTCACCCAGGCCCCAGACACAAAGTCTTTTACCTGGGTCTGTGCACAGACTTACGTGACTTCTTTTATCTTAGTTTTTGACGTCTGGACCTTTTTCCCTGCACATCTGTTTCAATCTCTGCTTCCTTCCGGTCTGGTGACAGGGAGAGACCCCTGACTTTTCCTACGCTGAAGCCAACCTTAAAACTTAGGCCGGACATCCTGCCAGTTGGAGAAGGGGTTTGAGGGTCTCTCCTCATTCCCATGATCCCGGACGAGCTCCCAATTGAGTGGGACAGTGACCACTTACTTAAAATAAAAGTTCTGAAGACAGAGAGTTGGACTAGAGGCAGCAGTAATTTATTTCTTTCTCATGAGAAAGGGCACATACCCAGGATAATGGAAGTGGGCAACTGTGCGGCATCAGTGCAAGAACAAAGATTATGTATTTCCCCTGACGCAATGCTCCATTTCCCTCCCTCCCCAACCTTACCCGTCTCCCATTGGCTGGGAGTTGTGGGCTTACAATCTTAGGCACAAAAACTAACCCAATCCTAAGGCGAAAAGTGTAAGGGTAAGTTTTTAGTGACCAAGTTCATCCCCTTTACTGATGTGGGTTTTATTTTTGCGGGGGGGAAGTAACTCGAACAAGAATGTGGGAGGATTAGATAAGCAGGAACAGGGAAAAGTTCTGAAAAGAGGCCACCTAGAACGTGGGAGGGTTAGATAAGTGGGAACAGGGGATTCAGTTTGAGAAGGGGCCACGCTTTGTTTTATTTCTCTCAATTTCAACTTCAGAAACATCCATTTTCAAGCAGAAGATATATTTAGTTACTTTTTAGAATAATATATTGCTTGTCATATCAGAGCACCGAAACTGGGTGCATTTTTATCTATGATATGCAAGTTTACTTTTCCTAGTTATGTGGCCTTTAGAAATATCACCAATAGTTCTTTGTTTTCCTTCCCTTAAATACTGCATATCATTTTGACAGCATTCTTTCTATATGAATTAATAAGATGTTAACACGATTTTTATCTTGAACATTTTTACACATTTAGACTTTTGAAATGTTAACTAGAGGCCATGAATTTCAAAGAAAAATTGTCTTTAATAGTTCATTGACTATTCACACTACCCTCCCTGCAAAGCTCCATATTGAAAGACCCTCGATGTTTTAAAAGCCAAGAGCTCTGATAGAGAATTTAAAGACTCAGCTGCCAACCATGCCAAATTAACAGATAATCTTCCATCTGACTTCATGGCCCTGGGTCCCACAATCTAATATCTACTATAGTGATTCCTGTGTGAGTCTTTTAGTTTAGTTCACAAAACTCTCTGTTTTTATCATGGCCTCCGAGTCTCCTAAACCACCGTTAAAGGTCTAGACTTCACTCAGGATAACTCAAATTGTCCCACTCCCCACTAAGGGAATGGAAAAGAAGTGCTAATGAGCTTTCTAGACCTGCCCATTGCTGCCACCTTCTGGTCCTGAAGTCTTAGGTCTGACTCCCCACCCCATCCCACACAGGCTTCTGTGACAAACCTTACAATTTATTTGTTCAGTTTGGATGAAAAAGAGATTAATGGGATTTTGATATTAAACTCTGAACCTTTTAAACAGGGTCATATGCCCTCAATTTTTTATTTTTGGCATCTTATTAAGAACCAGGAACTATTTCAAGCCATACAGCCATAAAGTAGGCAGCGATACAGCTTTCTTTTTTTGCTTCATCTGTACTGGAACTACTCCAATGGAAATATTGCTGACTTCATTTCTA
Source organism: Cabassous unicinctus (assembly GCA_029593785.1). Classification (NCBI taxonomy): domain Eukaryota; kingdom Metazoa; phylum Chordata; class Mammalia; order Cingulata; family Chlamyphoridae; genus Cabassous; species Cabassous unicinctus. The sequence goes on along the minus strand of JAQZBX010050451.1, from coordinate 15,325 downwards.
TGCTATTGTTCCTACTGTTCTGGTTTAAATTTAATTCTGTACCAGAATCTTATAATCACCTGAATACCACCTACACTTCAGGGGGTGGTTGTAACAAAGCACTTTGAGATTGACAAGCATTTCATGAAGTAAGAATGACGGCATGGGTTTAATATGCCTCAGGTTGGCTCACAGGCTCAGGGCAATGACAGTTGTGATTTGGGTGGATGGCTAATGACACTAGACAGCTGTATCCCAAGCTTCCCACTCATTCTATGATTGCAGCAGAATGTTACTGGTAGAACCATGGCAGAAAAGCATCAATAATGCCAGAAGATTCTTAAGATTTTCACTCAATATTTACACGTGAATCTAAGCAGGGAAAACATTCCTTTCTATGTGAGAAAAGTACTTACCACTTGCAAAATGATACATATCCAGGAATACTGTTATTAAGAACCTTAGCTTCTTCAACAGAACTGTTGATTCATTTTTCCTTCTCTATTGCCAGTGCAAAGCCTAAATTCTGTCACTGGAAGATAGAAGCCAGTGGGCACTCATTTCATCCTCTAGCAGGAGGTCAATGCTCCAGCTCAATACCAATTGCACGGACCAAGGTAAAAGCCACTATCAGACTGTGTTGTCAGTAATTACCTTTCCAAGTCATGAGCAAGCAGGTTAAAACAGGGTTTGCAAACTCAGATGTCTGGCTGGACTAGGTTGGTAAGATACAGCAATTTCTACCATACAGTTTACCTATAAAAGAAAAAGCACAAGTGTGTGAAAAATAGTAACTGACAATGTGTCAGTGTTTGGGGGGGAGGGGCGTCAATAGAGAGTGATGGGAACACTTACCAAGTAAAAAATTACTGAATTTGGCTGAATGAGCAATCCCATATTTCACCATCAAAAACTGTAGACCCAGGGTCCTAAAGATTTTTTTCAGCAAAAGTCAGTAGTTTTTCTTTATAGGAATTCTCCTGACTTTTAGGTGATAAATAATTCATTTTTAAAAAAAAATCAGTGTGACAAAGGGGAATTTCAAATCTCAATGAGCAGCCCAGCAATTGGTAACTTAGAATAAGACCTGTTGTATCATGTCATCTTTTCTGGATTCTCTTTATTGAGAGTTTACTCTGTCATTCCTCTTGGATTCTTTTGACTTCTGAGTGTCTCTCTTTGGATATTTGGTATAGTAAAACAGGATGCTTCCAAATTAGAATAGACAAGTCAGGATTAGAGTAAAAAAAGGCATCATCTGTATCCAACACAGCTCTTGAGAAAACTCCACTATGATTTCGGCCCAAATTTCTACAATTACAGGCACCACAATTTACCTCAGAATGGCTTCTGAGCATTTCTTATTACTTACCTGGGCAGAGGAGTCAGCTGGTTAATAATTCTTTCCTGGTTGCCAGTCTTTTTTTAGTCTTTTTAAATCATTTTCTACCTATGAAATATAAATATCTAAGTCTTATTAGACCAATAATGATTTATTATAGGCAGTTGTCTTTTCCAGATCCTGTATTGATAATATTGTCTACATATACCAGATTTATAATAAAGATATGCTGAAAAAGACAGACACTCATGTCAAAATACCATGCCACTGCTCATCTCACATATCTGTGCTTGAACACAGGTCGTGCATACTGCCCGTTAGGAGATATTTCTCCATGAGTCTCTTGTTTTTCTGTGCATCTTGTTAGTGAGGTGTTGACTGTCCTTTGTTGTGGATAATCTTTTCATGAATGTTTGTCTAGTGAACAGCCTTGGAAGATAGAGACAGTGTCTCTCTCTGGAAAGGTCAGGCATGCTTACCACCCAATATAAAAGATTTGGGCTTCCTAAAGTCAGGGTTCTTGTCCTATAATGCAACATATTATATATGCAGATATTTGCTGGACCTATTCATATCACACCATTGAGACTTGAGGGCAAAGAAAAAAGACACAAATATGCTATTGGATGCTCATGTTCCTTGCTGTGCCATGAGTTATAAAGCCTTTTGTGTCTGACCCAGCATCCATGAAACTGTGGCAATCTACCTTGTTAACTTTAAAGTAGGGTGAAATCTCAGATCCTTTACAGTCCATGACAGCACCATGCCTATAGCAGAATGCTGGCCAGTTACATGCAATTTGTCCTAAGACATATGCTTGCATATTCTCTTGCCTTACTTCAACCACCTTATCAGTTCTGATTTCAGTTTTGAATAATCCTCTCAGGTTACTATTTTTTGCTCTTGTTCCAATTTGTCCTTTCCAGCTGTCTCCTCTGGAATTTCACTATTGCTTTGCAAACCAGACTTTAATGGCTCCTACCGATTTGTTATAGTACAGGACTTTAGTCAATCTCTTTCTTTACTCTTGATGATTCTTCATGGCAGTGACAGATTGTAAGGACTAAATCCCTACACTGTCTGAGATAGGGCATTGTTTTTCAATATTTCACAAAACAGTGGAATAATTTAGTACCCAAAATTATACTGTATGAGAACCATTATCTTCTTGTAATCCAGATAAATTCTGTTCTTATTTCTTATAACCAAAATTAGATTACTTCAGCAAAATTTCCTTTCATTTTTCACTGAAAATCTAAACAATGCTCAATTAAAAATTTCTCTGAATTCCTACAGGCCTTGTGCCATCAAGTTCTTCTGTTCTCTGCCGTTGTTGAAGTCTTCTATTCTGTTCTGAATCCTGCAGCTGTTTCTTTGTCTCTGTCTTAGCTTAACCAAATATGAAGTGAACCCTTTATCTTCACCTATTAAATTTATTAAAAATGTAGAGAAGTTTTATACCACAGCAAAGCCATGGGGGTTAGGAGACAATGTTTTACTTCCTGTTATAGAGTGAATGTGAACCTCAGAAAAGCATATTCTTAAAGCTAATCCATTCCTGTGGGTATAAACTATTGTAAATAGGGTCTTTTGATTAGGTTACTTCAGTTAAGGTGTGGCCCAGGGTAGGTCTTAATCTCCTTACTGGAGTCCTTTATAAATGGGAAGAATACAGAGAGAGAAAAAGAGAAAACCACTAAAGCAAGGAACTGAAGCACTGAAACCCAGAAAAGAAGGGAGAGGCCAGCAGACACCACCATGTGCCTTGCCATGTGAGAGAGGAATCCAGGATCATCAGTCTTCAGGGAGAAAGTATCACCCTATGATGCCTTGATTTGGACATTTTCTCAGCCTCAGAACTGCAAACTTGTAAGCTAACAAATCCACATTGTAAAAGCCAACCCATTTCTGGTATATTGCTTTCAGGAGCCTAGCAAATAAAACAGATTTTGATATTGGTAGTGTGTGGTGCAAATACCAAGAATGTTTTAAAAAGTTGTTGTTGTTGTTGTTGTTGTTTATTGGGCAAGGGATAGATTCTGGAAGAATTGTGAGGTGCTTGATAGAAAGGGCTATATTGCTTTGATGAGACTGTTGGTAGAAATATCGATGATAAAGGTACTTCTGATGAGGTCTTAGATAGAAATGAATATTTAATATATGCCAGTGTGGTGCTTATTTTTAATTTGCTTCACCCTAGTTCCATTATCCACCTTCCTCTGGTGTGCTCTGTGTCCTAGGGCACTTATGAACTACATAGCTCAGGCTCTTTTTTCTACCTGATTCCTGTTGCCAATAAGGGCGCCAGAAGAGATGAGAGCATAGTAGGAGAGGGAATTATTTATTCCCTCCTCTTACCTCCCATGATCTGGCAGAAGCTACATTCCTCAAACAGAGACCAAAGATCTGCCAAGTGCCCATTTTACTCAGAATTAGGGTGGCAATGTTTTCCTCTTGTTTCCAGACCCTGAGAGCATCACCATGCCTTGTTGGTTCCAGTGCTCCCAGTTCTGAAAATAGTCCCTTCATTAAATAATCTTTAGATAACCTTTTGAGAGTGTCATAATGCTTCCTTATGGCAACTTCCCAATATAGCCAAACACTGAAAATATATTATTTCTAATCCAAATTTGTCAGTGAAGAAGCTGAAATTCAGAGAGATAGACTTGTCTGAGATCACACAAGCCCTAGTGGGAAGATCCAGGAGATAACCATGAGTGATTTGTTTCCAAAGTCTGTATTGTTTTTATGTCAGGTTGTCTCTAAAACAATGTTATATATTTCAGTAGAATTGTTTAACTAAAGAATATGTCATAATAACAATCATGTTTTAAAATATTTTTCTAAATGTTGTTTCAAAAAACTTGCTGGATGTTTAAAACTTGAATAACAATAAAAGCCCCATATGAAGCTCCTCCAGTCATGAAGTCTATGCATGAGTTATACTGGAACATAACTGAACACATAAATGAACAAATAAATGCACACACACACACATATATATATATACACATACCTACATGGGCTTTTGTAGTCCAATGTCATTCTGTCACTGTTTTATGTTTCACAATAGAGCATCAGTTCTCAGTGTAAATGAAGCAGAATCTAAAGGCATGATTCTGTAAATCTTTTTCAGTTAATTAACCAGGATGAGAAAACAAAAACCTGCAGCTCATAGCTATCTCTACCTGGCCTTCATTTTATTGAGAAAATTTTAGGAAAAAATATTAAAATTTAAAGAACAAGTACAACTGTAAATAAAAGATATTTTCAAGGATGGTTTTAAATTTGCTTTTATTAGGACCTGTCAAGGAAGACTTGGACAATCCAGAGGAAACTGTCAAGGTTGATTTCAGGACTTCTCATTAGTAGTTCAGGACCAGACTAGATTACTGGTCTTTGAGTAACTATTGAGCAGAATAAATGTCTCCACTGACAGATTGACTTCTTGAAGAGAAGTGTAAAGTTGCAATAGGTTTCTTCTTATTTTCTCAATGATATTCAGTGCATCCCTCTATACATTAATGTTCTTGCTTTTATCTAATTCCCATATCTAACTTTGCTTGAAATGATTGTTGTTGTTTTTTTTTAGAAATGGAATTGAAGAAATCTTACTTTCATTACTTTTTTGGATCCTGTACATATATAGAATGAAAATGTGGTTTCCTATATTCTGAGGAAAACATAACCCCCTCTATTTTGGTGGTAATGTCAGTTACATATTCCAATACACACAAATAATTAAGAAAAAATTACATAGCTAAAATTATTTAAATAAAAGCTCTGGGTTATTCAGTTCTACATAGCTAAGAGTGACTTTTAGGTATTTGTTTTAAAAGATAATTCATTTCATACAAATACAAAAACATTTTTAAATATATGTAAAAATATGTTTTTTAAACATCTTGGGAAAAACAAAAATTTAAAGCTCAGAAATTGTAATTTGTCCAAATTTTTTATTAAAAAAATTCTGATGAGAGATCTGTAGATCAAGATGTTCAACTGTGAAACAACAATGAAAGCATTTTCAATAAGAAATGGTCAAAAATCATGATAAATACAGGGAACATAAAAAAGCCACTCCAAATACCATTAAAGCACTATGAAGGATCTGTGCCGGGAGCAGTAAGACCCAAAGGAAAGAAATTGCCTAACTCCAAGCACAGTCTCAGGGACAGGAGTGAGTCATTCCCAGATCTATCATGAAGCCAAGCTTTCCCCACCCCACACATATTATCCTGATTTCAAGCAGCTAAACCTCATAGTGGGGCTCAGCAGGCCTGAGATACTATCAGATCAATGCAACAGGAAGTAAAAAAGCACTCATTTTACAAAGAACAACTCAGCTCCCTCTTTTATAGCCTTTCATTCTCCCAACAGGTCTAAGGATTGGGCTGTTCCTTCCAAACAAGTGCCTGCCCCAAGTTTCCTACAGACTGTACCTCCAAATCACCTCCTTAGGTGAGAGCTTAGGCTATAGTCATCATTCCTACTTTTTTGTTAGAACATGATATGCTCTTCCCCTTCCTTGCCTTTCTTCCTATGGATTGGTAGAAACTGTATAACTATCTGTGTGTGAACAGGTGCCTGTAAGAGTGTCTATTCAAAGCATGTAGATGTCCATGTGTATTGTAAGTATTTGTGTAAGTAGATAGATAGATAGACAGAAAGAAAAAATTTAGAAAACTTGAAGAATATGGATAAACTTTAATAAGTTTTCAGACCTAAAAATGGAGTACACTTTAACTCTGATTTATACACAAGTTTTGTTGTTGTTTTTAAATACGTGTATAAGCCCTCCCAACTTCATTTGTATTTTATTGTTAATGTCAAATTCTTTTTCTACCTCCTGGCTCTCCATTCCTTCCTAGTTAAAAGGTACTTCCTGCAGCTTTGTATTCACATATTCCAATATTTACAAATCACTGCTATAAAATTGGGAAATCAAATAAGAGAACAAAACATAGAATTCAAACAACTTTCCCTCTAGCAGTTGACATTACTTAATAAATTATGAAGTATAAATTGTTAAATCATTTCTTTAGAACTTACTGTCACTATAAAAAGAGATTTACTGGAATAAACTGTAAGAGCATTTCTTAGGATTTCAAAACAATGTTTAAGAAAGGTCTAAAGGGGTACTTTGCATAGAGTTAATATTCAAAAATAGCTTGCTGCATTTCATTGTAGGCATAAAATAAATAATCAACACAGATATACTTACAATTGATGTGAAATGTGATTGTTACACATATGATTATTTTTCCACAGAAAATATAGACACAATAAGACATTTTAAACCAATACAGCTATTTGAGTTTCATATTGAACAAGGATATCCTTTAGGATTCAATGATACTTTTCCACTTGAAAAGTTAGAAATGTTTCTTAGAATATTAGAAAGGGATCTGTAAGATTATATAGTCTACTGTTTTATAAGGTATAGAAATCCTTTTTCAGTTGAAATATTACCCAATACTGTAAACAAATAAAAATATACCTGGTCTATTTGAAATGGGTGTTGGGGACATGTAATACTGTCAAACACACTTCCCATCACCCTTCTTATATCACCTACCAATAAGGCAGGTCTCTGGAGGATCACAAAAGAAAACAAAGATAAACAAAGAAAGCCCTCCAGAATTAATAAAGCTCTGTTTGCTATCGACTGATCTAGACCAGCTCCCAGATATCATCATCTCATGGAGAAAGTTATTACTTCTGTGGAGTATAAATCCACATAAGTCCATGTAAGGCACAGCTAATTCATGTCAGGGTTGGGACTACAGGTGGAATTTTCAAATTCCCATTTCAATCCTTTTAATTTTTCACTTAACTAACTTTACATTCATATTTAACTTTCAGTCCTCTATTATTATATTTGTATGGATGGTCATTTGTTTAAAATTATAATTAGCAAATATTGCCCAGTAAGTATGAGCATCTCTTCTTAATTTTGTTATACTATAATAAGAACTTATTTTACAAAATAGTAAAGTGCCTAAAGGGCTTGAAAGATAGTGCAGTAGTAAAATTAATCACAATCTTGGTATCTTTCATCTTTATCCATTTCCCTCTGTTTGCCTTGCCAATAAACCATTATGCATTATCTTTCAAGTTCTTAAGGCATGACTAGCTTTTTGAATCAAAAGCTAGAAATGATTATGCTTATTGAGGAAAGCATGCCAAAATCTGAGGCTTTTATGCCAAATAGTCAGCCAAAGAATGCAAAGGAAAAGTTATTGAAGGAAATTTAAAGTGATTCTCAAGTGAAAGCACGAATGATAAGAAAGTGAACTAGCCTTATTGCTGATATGGAAAAAGTTTTAGCAGTTTGGATAGAAGATCAAAACAGCTACAATATTCCCTTAAGCCAAAACTCAATCCAGAGCAAGGCTCTAACTTTCTTCAATTCTATGAGGGCTGAGAGAGGTGAAGCAGCTGCAGAAGAAAAGCTCTAAGCTAGCAGAAGTTGTCTCATGAGGTTTAAGAAAAGAAGATGTCTCAGTAATGTAAAAGGGCAAGGTGAAGCAGCAAGTTCTGATGTAGAAACTGCATCAAGTTATCCAGAAGATCTAGCTAAGGTCATTGATGAAGGTGACTAAGACTTTCATGGCTGGAAAGAAGTCAATGACTGCCCCTAAAGTTTCAAAGGACAGGCTGACTCTTTTGTTAGGAGCTAATGCAGCTGGTGACTTTAAGTCGAAGCCAATATTCATTATGAAAATCCTAAATATGCTAACTCTACTCTGCCTGTGCTCTCTAAATGGAACAATAAAACCTGGATGACAGCACATCTGTTCATAACATGGCTTTCTGAATATCTTAAGCCCACTAGTAATACCTGTAGCTCAGGGGAAAAAAAAGACTCCTTTCAAAATATTACTGCTCAATGACAATGCACCTGGTTACCCAAGAGCTCTGATGGAGAAGTACAACAAGATGAATGTTTTTTTCATGCCTGCTAATACAACATCCATTCTGCAGCCCAAGGATCAAGGAATTATTTTGAATTTCAAGTCTTATTATCTAGGAAATACTTTTTGTAAGGCTATAGCTTCCATAGTGATTCCTATGACGGATCTGGGCAAAGTCAATTGAATACCTTCTGGAAAGGATTCACCATTCTAAATGCCATGAAGAACATTCATGGTTCATAGGAAGAGGTCAAAATATCAACATTAACAGGAGTTGAAAGGAATGATTCCATTCCTCATGGATGGCTTTGAGGGGGTAAGACTTCAGTAGAGGAAGTAACTATAGATGTAGTGGAAATAGCAAGAGAACTAGAATTATAAGTGGAGCTGAAGAGGTAACTTAATTGCTGCAATCTCATGATAAAACTTTCATGGATGAGGAGTTGTTTCTTATGGATAATCACAGAAAGTGGTTTCTTGAGATGGAATCTAGTCCTGGTGAAGATGCTGTGAACATTATTGAAATGACAACAAAAGATTTAGAATGTTACATCAACTTAGTTGATAAAGCAGTGACAGGATTTTAGAGAATTGACTCCACAGGTTCTTCTCTGGATGAAATGCTATCAAATAGCACTGCATTTGAAATCTTTCATGAAAGAAAGAGGCAATTGATGTAGCAAACTTCATTGTTTCCTTATTTTAAGAAATTGCCACAGCCACCCCAACCTTCAGCAACCACCACCCTGAGTAGTCAGCATTCATCAATATCAAGACAAGATCCTCTACCACCAAAAAGATTATGATTCACTACAGGCTCAGATGATGGTTAGCATTTTTTAGCAATAAAGTATTTTTAAATTAAGGTATGTATGTTTTTTTTTTGAGACTTAATGCTATTGCACTTGTAGACTACAGTACAGTGTAAACAAATTTTGTATGCACTGGGAAACCAAAAAATTCATGTGACTCACTTTATTGCAAAATTCATGTTATTGTGGTATTCTTGAACCAAACCTACAATATCTCTGGGATATACCTGTAGTTAGTTGTTTACAAACTTATTTTGTTCATTGTTTCAGCTTCCTAATGATACCACTTCCATTCAGTACTCTACAAAGAAACACATCTTATATCTTTTAAATGCAAAACAAATTCCAGATCACTATTTTTCATTGTGAGATATAACATACAAACATACATTTTTAAAAACACATATATACAATTAAAATAATTATTTTTAAATAATTTTAAAGAAAACAATCACCACTCTGATCAAGAAATAGAGCATTACCAATAATCCAGAAGGTCCCCATATGTTCCTCTTGATTCTCAATCCCTTCTGTTGCACCTAAGGGATAACCATTATCTTAAATGCCAAAGAAACTCCCAACATTCTTGGACTACCTCAAGGGCTTTTGTGCCTTAAGAATATTTGAACCATACATGCAATGTGAATTTGAGCTACAAATCCAAAAGAGAACTGGTTTGTGGTTATAATATATCTCAGTGCTTTTACCTTCCTTACCTTGTAGTCCCATAGAAGTGGAATTTAGTACTCACCTTATCACTCTGGGTTCTCTCTTTCCATTAAAAATTTATAAGCTCCTGGAGGGCAGATGTGGTTCAAATGGTTGGGTGTCTGTCTCCCATACAGAGGGACCTGGGTTTGATCCCTGGGACCTCCCAGTAAAATAAAGAAAAATCAAGAAGGCACACGCACGGCCAGGCCCCGCAAGCAGGTGAGCCCCCAGGCCCAGTGTGTGGGTGTGTCACCAGGCCCCACCGAGCCATGCAACAAGATGATTACATAACAGGAGAGTGATACAAGGGAAAGCCAAGATGAGATGTGCTGAAAAACCAGGAACTAAGGTGGTGCAGGTGGCAGAATGCCTCTCTCCCACATCAGAAGTTCCCAGGATCGAATCCCAGTGAAGATAGAAGGAGAAGAATGAGAAGAGAGGACAAGAAACAGACACAGAGAATTGCCCAGTGAATGGACACAAAAACAGCAAAAACGCAAGGGTGGGGTGGTTAAAATGGATAAACGTAAATAAATCATTAAAAAAAAACAAAAAACTTATAAGCTCCTTGGTGTTTTTTTCCTTCTAATGTTTTATCTAGAATTGTCCATGGTAGGGTCAGTATAATGACTTAACCAACTATATTCCAAGAAGAGCAAATCATAATCTATTATCTACCACACACATTTACATTCTGTCCCAATATTTAGTTAGGGGCCTTCATGGAGGAATTGGTACTTGAGGAAAACCACAGAGAATGAAGATGAATTATAAGTATAATTTGAAAAGAAGGGCGATTCAGGCTCAAATTAGTCTAGAAAGGCATGAAAGTAGAATGTGATCAGAAATTAAGATAAGTAGCCTTGGGCAATGAATGAAAGTAGTTAGAATTCAGATAATGTATACAATAATTAGTGGTCAGATCCAGATAATGGAAAGATAATTGATAGTTAAAAATTTTAAAAGTAGAGCTAAGAACACATATGGAAAGATTGGTAAGGATACAGGACAATTCCTACCAAGGAAAACAGGATGGCTATTTGGAAATGTACATATAATAGAGATATTTTGATACTGAAGACAGAAGCTGAGACAGACTATATTAGTTTCTATCATTTTAAAACTAAGGGTGGGGTCATCTAAAATGCTTAAGATATTCAAAACTGTCTCTGTAATGTAGTTGAAATTTGTGAATGAAAAGATGTTGGGGTTGTGTGAAAAATATCGAACAAAGTATCTGAATTTATTTGGGAATGAAGGAGTAAGGTGTCAACAATGCTTGACAGCTCTGAAAAGGAAGCATGAAATTCAAAGGTATATTTTACCCAGGGCAAAAGACTGACAATTCAGTTGTACTAGAAAAGAATGACAATATCATTAATGTACAGCTCTGTGCTAGTAAGGCAAGAAAACAAAATAAAGACACAAACAGGCTATGAATAAGAGGAATCAAAGTCAAATATCAGAGAGGAAATTTCCTAGTAATATGGGTCTGGGAAATATTGAGGAAAAGAGCATGTATTAGAGTTCACAATAGTATAACAAGTTAACTCCATTCCAAAGGGTGAACAAAAGATGAATTTTTCCTGGTGTGGCTGAATAAAAGAAGAGATGGAGATCACTGTGTTAGGAAGACTGAAATTCTGTGAAGATATTTTGTTTGGTTTTGAACACTAACTGTTTTTCTAACACTATTATAATACTAAATTAATATTTTGACCAAATTTCACATGTATTCTTATATATCATAAACTCATTTTTTGAAAGTAATATTTTGCTTCAGCAGAATATTGCACTTTACTACTCAACCATTTTGAATTTAACCAAATTATACATTTATTTGCCTCCACTTCAGGGCCATGTGTTACAAACAAGCATCAAGCAGGCCTCTTGATCAGATGGTTTTTCTCACTAACTCTTCAAATGTTTATTCTATTGTATTACAGCAGTATTTTCCAAAATGAGGCACACATATATAAAATGCATAATTAATGTATGAAAAACTAGGTAGTTTATATTGATAAATAAATAAGCTTTAAAAAATTTTATATTTATTCATTGTGTTTTATTAAGCCACATGACAGAGATTTCAAATCCACAATTTCATCACTTAAATAAAATTTCACTTATATAAGTATAAATGCTGAACAATTTAAATAGAATTATTGTAGTTTGAATGAGTTAAGCAAAAATCATGAAAGCAGAAAATGTCTGAATTAAGCTTGGAAAATAATGAATCACATCATATTGCCTCCAAAAAAGTCATTCTTGTTCTGACCTATGTCAGGTCCAAACTTACAGACATTCTGAAATATACAAGGAAGATAATGAATATAATTCCCTATTAAAATGCATGCCAGGGAAACGGATGTGACTCAAGCGATTGGGCTCCCATCTACCATATAGGAGGTCCAGGGTTTGATTCCCAGGGTCTCCTGGTGATAGGCAAGCTAGCCCACTCAGTGAGCTGGCCTGAGTGGAGAGCTGGCCTGCACAGAGTGCTGGCCTGCGCAGGAGTGCTGGCCCATGCAGAGAGCTGGCGCAGCAAGATGACGCAACAAAAATAGACAGAGAGAAGAGACAATAAGACACACAGCAGACCAGGAAGTTGAGGTGGCACAAGAGATTGAGCACCTCTTTCCCACTCTGGAAGGTCCCAGGATCGGTTCCTTGTGCCTCCTAAAGAGAAGACAAGCAGACACAGAAGAGCATACAGAGAGCAAGAGAGTAGACAGCAAGTACAAAACAATGGGGGGGGGGGGCGAATTAATAAATAAATAAAAATAAATTTTAAAAAAAATGCATGCCTAACAAAAGGATACTGTATGATTGCATTATAATGAACGAAATGGAGTTTATAATTAGAATATAGGTCCCCAGAAAATAGAATGAAGGTAGAAAATGGTAAGCTGAGGGTTAATCTGTGCAGACTGGTTTAAAAAAAAGGTTGTTTGTAAATCTTTGGAAATATGGAAATGGTGAAAGCATATCATGGTGTTTGTAACTAGCAGAACTAGTATATGAGTATGACAGTGGTTGAAAGGGTAAGCCTAAGGTCATATATATGACTAGAAGGACAACTAAAAACTGTAACATGGGACTGTATAAAGTAGTAAAACCTCATGTAAAACATGAAAAAAAAATGCATGTCTAGAGTAGATTATATGAAATTTATTCTAAAGGAGATGACTCAGTGTATGAACTTTAACCAACCATTCTTTTTCACTCTCCCCAACCATCTCAAGTTAAGAAATGCCATAAAAGAGCATACAGCAAGAATAGTAAAAAATTATGTATGGCAGTAAAATATAGGAGTATGATATACTTGTACAGCAACGTTTCCAATTTTGAAGACAGCTAAAGTTGAAAGACAAAATAAATTATCTTGCCTTATGTCTTAGTTTGCCATAGGGCTGCCGATGCAAAGTACCAGAAATGGGTTGCCTTTTATAATGGGGATTTTATTTAGGGTAACAGCTTAGAGTGCTGAGGAAGTGAAATGTCCAATTCAAAGCACCATCAGAGAGGCTTTCACCAAAGTCAGTTACTGATGATCCTGGTGTCCTGCCATGTGGTGAAGATGGCAGCTGATCTCTATTGAAGGCCCTGCCTTCCCCTCCAGAATATATACTGTCTTCTAGGGTAGAGCTGTGGCAAACAGGCATAAGACTTGTTTCCTTTGGCACCCCCTCTCTCAGTCTCCGCTGTTCCACTTTCTTCCAGAGTTCAGCTGTGAGCTATCAGGCATATGGTTTGTCTCTTCAGCCTTGAGCTGCTCTGTGGGCCCAGACTCTTGGGATGTCTTCCTTACACTTTGGCTGCTCGTGTTCCTCAAGTCCTCTCTCACATGGCAGGACCAAAAATGGCAGCTTCCTTTCTCTCTGTGTCTCTCTCTGTGTCTCTGTTTATATAAAGCTCCAGTAAGAGGGCAGATACCCAACTTGAGTCACACCTCACAGATGTAGTCCAACCAAGAGCCCCACACCCACAGGAATGGAATAGTTCAAGAACATAATCTTTTTCTTTTAGAATCCATAAAAGAACTTCAGACTGTCACACTTTGTCTTAAAGCTTCAGGGCAGAAAAATAGTCCTTCTATTTAACTACATATCGCTACACATTTAGTGTAGTGCTTTATCCTTTTCAAAATACTTTATCCCATATTATCTAAGTGAAAACAGTACAGTGAAAAGATAAAGAACATGGACATTGGACACAGATAGCTACATATTTACTGTAAATTTATGAAAGTACTTAAACTTTTTAGCTGATGTCTTCAGCTTTAAAATGTAACTAATAATATTACCTCCGTACTGGTGTTGCTGGGAGATTTGTACATGATGATAAAGTGCCACATGTGTTCTGTTCATCACTCTTATGTTCATTCATCTCCTCACTGTGTCACACAGCAAGTATTCATTCAGCACCTACTATGTGCCAGGCACTGTCCTAGTCTTTGGAAATACATCAGTGAACATAATGGAAAAAAGCAATATTGTGGTGCTTGAGTTCTAGTGTGAGAAGAGAAAGTAAATAAATAAATAAATAAACAAACAAACAGACTAACAAACATATAGTAGGATGAAAGATGATAAGTGCTATAATGAAAATAAATCAAGCAAGGGAATAAGGAGGGCAGGATGGAAAGAGATGGGGTCTTCAACAGAATGATCAGAAAGGGCTTCATGGAAAAGATGACAATTGAGAAGAGACTTCAAAAAGTGAGAGTCAGTCACATGGCTTCTGTTAGGACAATATTTCAGGGAGAGGGGAGGGCAGGTGCAGGGGCTCAAGGTTAGAGAATACATGGTATCAGTGTGTCCTTCGGATGCCATGACAAGTTACCACAAACTGGACGGCATTAAACAACAGAAATTTAGTCTCTCAGTTCTGGAAGTTGACATCTGAAATCAAGGTATTGGCAGGGCCATACTCCAGTTGAAATCTGTTTGGGAGAAACATCCCTTGCCTCTTCTAGCTTCTGGTGGTTGCTCACAATCCTAGGCATTCTTGTAGATGCACTTGCCCCTGTCTTCACATGGCCTTCTCCCTGTGTCTGTGTCTGATTCTCTCCCCTTTATTAGGACACCAGTCATATTGGATTAGGGACTCACCAATCCAGTTTGGCTTTATCTTACGTAATCGTATCTTCAAAGATCCTATTTCTAAATATGGTCACATTCATGGGACAAGGGTTTAGGACTCCATATCTTTTTGGCAGTAAACACAATTCAACCCAAAACACCCAGGATGCCTGAAGACAATGTGAGAGATGTATGAGATGAAAGCAGAGAGGTCAACAGAGGACCAACATGCATAGGATTTTGTTGATAAGCCATTGTAAGGACTTTCTTTTTTTACTTTGAATGGAATGGAAAGCTACTGGAGGGTCTTGAGAGCAAGAGTGACATGATGTGCTTTATATTTTTCAAGGATTATTTTAAAAGGTGGAGGTGAAGGTAAGGGTGTAAGAAGAGAGGCCAGACAGGAGTTTAATGAAATGCTCCAGGCATGAGATGATGGTCCCTGTATCAGGATGGCAGCACTGAAGTGGTAAAAAAAAA
>JAQZBX010050450.1:0-19663 GCA_029593785.1 Cabassous unicinctus | reverse complement strand
ATGTATAGATAGAATGATAATGCAAATGTGACAAAAAGTTCAAGTTGGTGGATCTGGGTATCGGAGGGTGGGAGTATGTTGGAGTTTTGGTGTGGGTTTCATATGTTTTTTAACTGTCCTACAAGTCTGAAAATATTTCAAAATAAAAAGAAATCTGTGGAACCATTTGAAACTGAAAATATTTTCTAAAGAAGCATAACGTGAAACAAGCGTTTTCCAGACTCAATGGGAACGTCTCCAAGGATCATCAACACGACTTTCCCTGAAGCACCCTCACTCACACTGCCCTTCATTCCAAGCCTGATTACGTGGCCAGTTCTCCGACCAGATCCTCGAAGCTCTGAAAATTCTCAGTCCCACTCCATGCTGGAAGCACGAAGTGCCTCTAGCCAGCTCTGACTGCCACACCTGCAGAGTGAGGTGTTTTCTTACCTGTGTGCCCCTCAAGCCTGAGATGGAGTAGATGAGTGACTGTTCTACTCACTTTGTAAATATCAGATCAGACCTTCCATTTACAAGAGACTTTTTGAATTCCTAGAGACTCTGAAGTGAAGTATGTATCCGCAAGGTTAACTGTATGAAAAGTACTACAATACTTGGAATTTGCCAAGTACAATAACATGAACATTTACATAAACATCCTTAAAACTAATCTGGAAGGAACCTAGTAAAGGAGGGAGAAATATATAAAAGACATTTGGAAAACATTAAAAATTGAAATACAACATAGTAAAACCTAGGGGAGAGAGCCAAAGTTGTACTCATAAATATTATCCCTAAAAAGCTTTGATTGTATATAAAAAGAAGGATATAAATGAATGAGGCATTTAAATTTATATTTTAGAAAACACTAAATCCTAATAAAAATTGTCAAACTCCTAGCAAATCTAATCACAAAAAAGAGAAAACATGTGACTAAAATTACAAAAGAAAGAAAATATAGCAAAAATATTTAGAGGAATTTTGACATTAAAAAAGACCAGGGGGCAGATGTGGCTCAAATGGTTGGGCATCCATCTCCCATATGGAGGGACCTGGGTTCAATCTGTGGGACCTCCCAGTAAAAATAAAGAAAAATATAGAAGGCGCACGAGTCGCCAGGCCCCACAAGCGGGTGCACTGCCAAGCCACATGTGTGGGTGCGCTGTCAGGCCCCGCGAGCAGGTGCACCATCAGGCCCTGCCGAGTCATGCAGCAAGATGATGACATAACAGGAGAGTGACATAAGGGAGAGCCAAGACGAGACATGCTGAAAAACCAGGAACTAAGGTAGTGCAGGTGGTAGGACACCTCTCTCCCACATCGGAGTTTCCCAGGATCAAATCCCAGTGAAGAGAGGAGGAGAAGGATGAGAAGAGACGGCAGGAAACAGACACAGAAAATTGCCCAGCAAATGAACAAACGGGGGTCGGTGGGGGGGAGGGTAAAAATGGATAAAAATAAATAAATCTTTTTTTTTTTAAAGACCAATTACCAAGAAAAAAAATGAAAAAGCTATTAAGAAAATAATCCCTCTCTACTACACTAACTGTCCAACTCCTTATATCCCACCCCCTAAAAAGAAGACTTGTAGATATAAATGATTTACTAGATAATTCATACTCTCTCTTTCTTTAAATTTTCAAGGAATGGATCATTCTTATGTAATAGAAACCCTTCCAAAATATGGAAAAAATGGGAAGCTGTCTATATTGGGTTGAATAGGATACCTCCAAAAATTCATGTCCACCGAGAACCTCAGAAAGTGACCTTATTTGGAAATAAGTTCTTTGCAGCTGTAATTAGTTAAGATGAGGTCATACTGGATTAACGTGTCCTTATAAGAAGAGGAAAATTTGGACATATAGATGTAGAAACAGACGGAAGATGGACACGTGAAGACTGAAGCAGAGATTGGAGTTACATTGCCACAAGTCAAGGAAAACCATGGGTTGCCAATAACTGCCAGAAGTTAGGAAGAGGCTAGGAAGGATCCTCTCTGGTGATGCTGAAGACTTCTAGCATACAGAACTGTGAGAAAACAACTTTTTGATGTTTTAAGCACTTAGTCTGTG
This sequence comes from Cabassous unicinctus, assembly GCA_029593785.1. NCBI lineage: Eukaryota > Metazoa > Chordata > Mammalia > Cingulata > Chlamyphoridae > Cabassous > Cabassous unicinctus. The sequence continues at coordinate 17,609 of JAQZBX010050450.1, read as the reverse complement.
GTAATCTGTTACAGGAAATGAATGCACCATTCAACTTATGAAGGGAGAAAAAAGCACAAGTTGGCAAAAAAAAACTTTATCATATGGGGCTCGTATTATTTTTGTAATTGTCCTGTAAGTCTGGAAGGATTTCAAAATAAAAAGTTTAAAATTAAGAGACTTCAGGGAAGATGGCATCAGAGAAGGTTGGCAGGGCTCAACTCTCTCACAAAAACAATGGAGGAACGGCAAAAAGCTGTCCAAGGGAACGGCTTTGGGGATCTGCAGACCAGGAGAGTGCTGTGCATCCCCCAGGAGGGAGAGGGACAGAGAGACGAAGAAGCCGGAATGAAAACCAACCCCCACAGCCGGGAACAGCACCCATCCCCCACCCTCAGAACGTGCAACCTGGGTAAAACCCGTGGCTCACTGCAGCCAACTGAGAGGGGAGCAGACACCTTCCTCCTTGGGAGCAGGGAGAGTGTGGCAGAGGGCGGAGAGTGGTTTCTCTTCAGTGAATTTGGCTGGCAGAGCCGACACTGAGTCTCAGCTCTGGCCAGACCAGAACCATGGGCAAGTGGAGGTTGAAATAAACGCCTCTGTGGAAAGATTTGCCAAGAGCACCATCTTCTGGCTGGCCAGGAAACTGCAGGAAGAAAAAACACTTTAAGTGTCACTTGTTCAAACTCCTGGGAGCGGTTCTAAGCCCCATTAGTGAGGCCCTGACCTTATTTTGATAACTTAAACTGGGCAATTTTAAAGACTTAGAATAAGTTGAACCAAAAATCAAAGAAGAGCCATGGGAAAAAACCACTAGACAAGAGAGAGAAATTGACCATCAAAGTAAACTCACCAACATATTCTGATGCCTAGACATCAGCAAAAAATTACAAGCCATACTAGGATATAGGAAGAGATGGCCCAGCCAAAGGAACAAACCAAAAATCCTGATGAGACACAGGATTTAAGACAACTAATCAATGATATGCACACAAATCTCCTAAATCAATCTAAAGAATTGAAGGAAAATATGACTAAAGAGATAAAGGATAGTAAGAAGATACTGGGTGAACATATAGAACAATTTGAAAGTCTGCAAAGAAAAGTAACAGAGTTTATGGAAACAAAAGACACAATGGATGAGACTAAAAATACACTAGAGGCATATAACAGCAGATTTGAATTAATGGAGGACAGAATTAGTGAAATCTAGGGGAGAACATCTGATCTTTGAAAGGACAGGAGAACAGAAGGAGAAAATAATAGAAAAAAATGGAACAGGGCCCAAGGGAATTGAATGACAATATGAAATGCACAAACATATGTGTTATCAGTGTCCCAGAAGGAGAAAATAATGGAAAAGGAGCAGAAAAATATTTGAGGGAATAATGACCAAAAACTTCCCATCCCTTATGAAAGATATGAATTTCAATATCCAAGAAGGACAATGCATCCCAAACAGAATAAATCTGAATAGACCTACACCAAGACACCTACTATTCAGAATGATAAATATCAGAGATAAGGAGAGGATTCTGAAAGCAGAAAGAGAAAAGCATCACATATAAGGGAACTTAAATTAGACTAAATGCTGGTCTCTAATCAGAAACCATGTAGGAAAGAAGAAAGTGGTATGATGTATTTAAAGCACTTAAAGAGAAAACCTGCCAGCCAAGAATTCTTCATCCAGCAAAACTCTCCTTCAAAAATGAGGGTGAGTTGAAAGTTCATAGACAAAAACTGAGAGAGTATGTAACCAAAAGACCAGATTTACAAGAGATACTAAAGGGAGTGCTACAGTCTGAAAGGAAGAAACAAGGGCAAGAGACATGGAGAAGAGTGTAGAAATGAAAATTATTAGTAAGGGTAACTTAAAGGGTAAAAAGACAGACAATAGTATGATATGACAACAGAAAGCAAAAGGACAAAGTAAGTAATGCCTTTACAGTAATAACATTGAATGGTAACAGCTAGAACTCCCCAATCAAAAGACATAAAATGATAGAATGGATACAAAAATATGAGCCATCTGTATGCTGTTTACAAGAGACTCACCTCAGACATAAGGACAAAATCAGGTTGAAAGTGAAAGGTGGGAAAAAGATATTCTATGTAAATAGTAATCAAAAAAGATCTGGAGTAGTGATACTAATATCAGACAAAATATATCTTAAATGAGAAGCTGCTATAAAAGATGAAGAAGGTCATTATATATTAATAAAAAGGGCAATTCACCAAGAAGAAATAACTGAAATAAATATTTATGCACCTAACCTGGGTGCCCCAAGATATATGAGGCACATGCTGGCAAAACTGTAGGAAGAAATAGATGTCTCTACAATAACAGTTGGAGACTTTCAATACACCACTCTCAGCACTGGATAGAACATCTGGACAGAGGATAAATAAGGAAACATAGAGCCTGAATAATATGATAAATGAACTAGACCTCACAGGCATTTCTAGAACATTATACCCCAAAACAGCAGGATATATATTCTTTTCAAGTGCTCATGAATCTTTCTTCAGGATAGACCATACATTGGGTCACAAGACAGGTCTCAATAAATGTAAAAAGTTTGACTTTATACAAACCACTTTCTCTGATCATAACGGAATGAAGCTGGAAATCAGTAACAGATGGAAACAGGGAAAACTCACAAAAATATGGAGATTAAACAAAACACTCTCAAATAATCAGTGGGCCAAAGAAGAAATTACAAGAGAAATCAGTAAATATCTTAAGATGAATGAAAATGAGAACAACATATCAAAACCTATGGGAGGGGAGCGGATGTGGCTCAAGCTGTTGAGTGCTTGCTTTCCACATGGGAGGTCCTGGGTTTGGTCCCCGGTGCCTCCTAAAAACAAAAACAAGCAAACAAACAAGGAAACCAACTCAAGGGAGCCCATGTGGCTCAGTGGTTGAGCATGAGCTTCCTGCATAGGAGGTTCCGGGTTCAATCCCAGGGTCCAGTACCTGAAAAAAAAACCTATGGGACACAGCAAAGGCAGTGCTGAGAGGGAAATTTATAGCCCTTAATGCTTACATTAAAAAAGAAGAAAGAGCTAAAATCAAAGACATAACTGCACACCTGGAGGAACTAGAAAAGCACTGCAAACTAATCCCAAACCTAGTCAAAGGAAAGAAATAATAAAGACCAGAGGAGAAATAAGTACAATTGAGAACAAAAAACAATAGAGAGAATCAACAAAACCAAAAGTTGGTTCTTCAAGAAGATTAACAAAATTGACAAATCCTTAGCTAGACTGACAAAGAAAAAAAGAGATAAGATGCAAATAAATAAAATCAGAAATGAGAGGGGGACATTACCAATGATCTTGCAGAAATAAAAGAGATCATAAGAGGATGCTATGAACAACTGTACACCAACAAACCTGACAATGTAAATGAAATGGGAAAATTCCTAGAAACATATGAACAATCTATACTGACCCTAAAAGAAATAAAGACCTCAAAAAAACCAATCACAAGTGAAGAGAATGAAACAGTCATCAAAAACCTCCCAAAGATGAAAAGCCCAGTAAATGATGGCTTCAATCATTCAAAGATGATCTAGTACCAATCTTTTTCAAGCTCTTCCAAAAAATTGAACAGGAAGGAACACTACCAAACTCATTCTATGAAGCCAACATCACCCTAAGACAAAAACCAGATAAAGATACTATGAAAATGAAAATTACAGACCAATTTCTCTAATGAATAGATGCAAAAATCCTCAAAAAAATACTTGCAAACCGAATCCAAAAGCACATTAAAAGAAGTATACGCCACGATCAAGTGGGTTTCATCCCAGGTATGCAAGGGTGCTGTATTAGTCAGCCAAAGCGGTGCTGATGCAAAATACTAGAAATGGGTTGGTTTTTATAAAGGATATTTATTTGGGGTAGAAGTCCACAGTTACCAGGCCATAAAGCGTAAGTTTCTTCTCTCACCAAAGTCCATTGCTACATGTTGGAGCAAGACAGCTGCCGACGTTTGCCAGGGTTCAGGCTTCCTGGGTTCCTGGGTTCCTCTCTTCCCGGGGCTGCGTTTCTCTCCGGGCTCAGCTCCTCTGTTTCCTCCACAAGGTCAGCTGTAGACTATGAGGCTCTCTAGGCTTTGCCTCTCTCCACAAGGCCAGCTGCAGACTCTCAGAAAACGGCTCGTCTCTTTTCCCGGGGCCTTCTCTCCTTCCTCATGACCAAGCTCTCTTACTTCCTGGGTCTCCAGCTCAAGATTTCAACATCAGAACTCCAACGCAAAACTACTCCAACTCTATCCTTTGCCTTATCTTTTTATCTTTGAGACCCCACCTACCAAGGGGTGGGGCTCAACGCCCTACTGACATGGCCCAGTCAATGCCCTAATCATAACTTAATCATGCCCAGATTAACAGACCAGTTTACAAGCATAATCCAATATCTATTTTTGGAATTCATGACTATATCAAACTGCCAAGCTGCTACAGGTGTTTCAACACAAGAAAATCTATTAGTGCAATAAACCAAATTAATAAATTGAAGTTAAAAAATCACATGATCCTCTATATTGACACAGAAAAGGCATTTGACAAAATACAGCATCCTTTCTTGATAAAAACACCCCAAAAGATAGGAATAGAAGGAAGCTATCTCAACATGGTAATTGCATATATGAAAAACCCAGAGCTAGCATTGTACTCAATGGTGAAAGACTGAAAGCTTTCCCATTGAGATCAGGAATAAGACAAGGATGCCCACTGTCACCACTGTTGTTCAATATTACGCTAGACGTTCTAGCTAGAACAATTAGGCTAGATAAGGAAATAAAAGGCACCCAAATAGGAAATGAAGGAGTAAAACTGTTGCTTCTAGCATATAGGATCATATCATCAGTGAATATCAATATCAAGAAGAACAACACAAAAATCCACAACAAAGCTGCTAGAACTAATAGACAAGTTCAGCAAAGTAGCTAGATACAAAATTAATACGCAAAAATCCATATCATTTCTATACATTACTGTTGAGCAATCTGAGGAGGAAGCCAGAAAAAAATTCCATTTATAATAGCGACTAAGAGAATCAAATATTTAGGAATAAAACTAACCAAGGACATAAAGGACCTGTATTTAAAAAAAGTACAAAACATTGCTAAAAGAAACCAAAGAAGACCTATATAAATGGAAGGACATTCTGTATTCATGGATTCAAGACTAAATATAGCTAAGATGTCAATTCTACCCACACTGATTTACAGATTCAACACAATCCCAATAAAAATCCCAACAGCCATTTTTGCAGAAATGGAAAAGCCAATTATCAAATTTATTTGGAAGGGTAAGGGATCCCAAATAGAAGTTATATCATTTCTAAGAGACAACTATTGGGGGATAAAAGAGGTATGAGATTTTTCCTTTTGGAGTAATGAAAACATTCTAAAATTGAGGTGATGACAGCACAACTCTGTGATGAAAATGAGAGCCACTGAGTGTACACTTTGAATGGATTGTACAAAACATGGGGCTGCATAACACAGGGAATCCTGTGGTGGAAGACGGACTGTGGTTAACAGGACAAATATGAGAATGTTCCATATTTGTCTATAATTACTATATTTATATTTACTATAACAAATGTAAAATAATATTACAGGGTGTTAATAATCAAGTGGGTTGGGGGGAAAATACACCAAATGTAAGATATGGACTATAGTTAGTAGTAATATTTTGACAATGCTATTTCATAGTTTGTAACAAATGTTTCACAACAATGTAAAGTTTTGGTGGTGGGGAGATGTGTGGGAGCCCTGTACGATGACGTGCATGTTTGTTTTGTAAATTCACAACTTTTACTATACGTTTATTGTTTGTGTATGTCCATGTATGAATGATAAACTTCAATAAAATTTATTTTTAAAAGTTTAAAATTAAAAATCTGTGGAACCATTTGAAAATAAAAATATTTTCTTAAAAAGCATAATCGCTATCAAAGATTGATATCTTTATCAAAGATAGCACAAAATTAGTTAGAATTAGAATTCTAGCAATTTGTTAGAAAATACAATGGAAGAAAAGATCACATTTATAGTAGCAACAAAAAGAATAAAATTCACAGACATAAATTTAACAAGAAATTGGAAGACCCATATGAAGAAAACTTTAATGCAATTCTAAAGAAGATAAAAGAAGATTTTTAACAAATGAAGGATATATCATGTTCTCTGTGAGTTCCAACCCCATCTATTTATCAGTTCCCTCTAAGTTAATTTATAAATTTTACTGCCATTTCAATAAAGCTAACAATGCTGACTATAAAGTTCATGTGGAAAAATAAACCAAGAAAAGCCATAAAAATTCTCAGAAGGAGAAACAGCAATAATCAGCAAGGCTGTAAGGAATCTGGATCAACTGCCTATCAGCCATCTTAACCTAACTGACCCTGTGATGGAATATCCCCTAAACATCTGCTGTCTGCACATCCAAGTACACATGAAACATCTCCCAAGGTAGAACCATATGGTGAGCAATAAAACAAGTTTCTCTTCATTTCAAAAGGTTGAAAGCTTGGAGTATTTTCTCTAGCCACAGTAGAATTAAACTGGAAATCAATAGTAAGACAATGAGGAAATTATGAAATATTTAGAAATTTTAAAACACACTTCTAAATAACACATGGGATAAAGAAGAAATCACAAGGAAAAGTGGGAAATATTTTAACAGAATGGTAGTAAAAATACAATGTATCAAAATCTATGGGGCAGGAGGGTATGGCCGTGTGGGGAGTGGGGCATAGGGGAATCCCTATGGTTTTCGTGTAACATTTATGTAATCAAAGTATCTTTTAAAATTTTAAAAAATTTTTTAAAAAATCTATGGGATGCAGTAAAGCAGTGCAAATGCAGAAATGCACAGTTTATGTAATTGTACAAGAAAAGAAGAAAGATCTAAAGCCAGTTATTTAAGCTTCTACCTTAAGAAGGCTAGGCCTAGAAGAGCAAATTAAAATGAAGTAAGTAAAAGGAAGGAAATAAAAAAGACTTTTTTGAGTTTTCATATATTGCTGGTAGGACTACTTTGGGAAAAGTTTGGCAGTTTCTTACAAAACTGAACACATACTTATCAAAAGGCCCAGTAATTCAGCACTTAGGTATTTATCTATGAGAAATACAAACATACATCCACCAAAAGACTTATCCAGAAATGTCCATAGAAACTTTATGCAAAATAACCAAAATCTAGAAACAGCCCAAATGTCCATCAAAAAGCAAATGGGAAAACAAACTGTGATAGATCCATGCAATGGAATACCATTCAGCAATAAAAAGGAAAAAACCCAGTGACACACATAGTGGACGCATTTCGGAACAGCATGCCAAGGACGAGACCAGGCACAAAACACTGCGTACCATATGACCTCATTTGTAGGAAATGCTGGAAAAGACACCACTACTCCACAGTGATGGAAAGCAGGTCGGTATTGGCCTGGGATTGGGAACGGGGGCAGGGGTTCACTGCAAAGAGGCACGACGGAGCTTTTGGGGATGATTGAAATGTTCTGTGTGCTAACTGTGGTGGTTTCTGAACCTCAATAAATGGTCTTATTGTTTACGCAATTTATTATCCAAAATACTCCTGAAAGGTTAAAGCATTGAATACGTTAAACTAGAAAAACCAGGACATGTAAGAGAATATCAAAATATAGAACTTTCTAAGTTAAAAAAATTAACTTGCATGTATGAAAAGCCAGTTAAAACTGACAGGCAAAAGGTTAATATTTTAATTATACAAAGAACTCACACAAACTGACCAGAAAAGAAAAGAAATCATCAAGGCTAATAAATGGTAAACATATAAATACATATTTCAAAAATGAAAAACATCAATGTCCAACTCAACTAGAAATTACTTTTAACTCAATAACTTAGTAAGAAAAAAGTGTAATTCTGGCAAGAATGTGGTTTGACTGGTTAGTAGAATATACTGCTGATGGCAGAGTAAATTGATACAAACTTTTGAAAATAACTTGTATATATACATACATTATATATATAGCATATATGTAATATATATATAGCATTAAAATGTTTATACCTTTTGACCTAACAAACTCATTTCTAAGACTCCATTCTAAGAAAATAATATTTTTTAAGCTTTATGCAAAAAGATGCTTATTGGAATCTAATTTGTAGTAGTAAAATTGTGGTTTACCCAATAAAATATTATGTAGCCATCAAAATAGACTGCTACGAAGTTTATGTAACCTGTTAAAAGCTAAACGTAAAATTGTATATGTGGTACTAGTACAAGCATAATTTTCAAGTTGTAATAATTTTTGAAACAATTGTAGTAATTTTTAAATGGCAATATTTAAAAAATAGTAATTTTTACAGCTATAAAGAAACATACAACAATAAAACTGCCTCTGCCAGCATTTGTGTTGGGGACTTGGGACTGTGGGTGCCTTTTTCCTCCTGCCTGAGCTCTTTAAGGAGCCGCTGGCCGTCAGGGCAGGTGAGGGGAGGCAGAGCACTTACTCTGCGATGTCGAGGCCCCTGGCGCTGCTGCTGTCCTTGGCGGGACACGTGGCCATGAGCACGCAGTTGGTGACGACCGTGCAGATGATGAAGACGCTGAACAAGGTGCAAGGCGTCCGTTAAGGGAAGGCAGCGACGCTGCGGCCCGGCGGGAGACCCTTCCTCTCACTGCGGCTGTTGGCTGCCGACAGCTCACAGCAGCCCCTCCTCGGGAGAACCGTCCTGGAATGCAGCCGCCTCACCTGGAGGCTACCACCCCCTTCCGTAGGTCCGCCTGACCCAGACTTGCACACAGGCAGGACAATTCTGGGGTGCGACTCCGGCTCCAGAGCCCCCCTGAGATCGGGCTGAGGCTGACCCCAGCTGAGCCCACGCCCTGCTCTGCTCCTACTCCCGCGCCACTTGCTTTGCAGACAGCGCACCCCACTAATGGCGCAAACAGGAAGCCCTGTGTCTGGCTCTGCTTCTAGGGAATCTCACCTAAGTGATTATTCGTTCTTTCTCAAGACCTCATTGTGTCTCCCAGGAGTCCTGAGCCCACAGGCCACCCAGAGCCCTGCACCCTTCTCAGCCTGTGTGCCCAGGACCCCTTCGTCTCTCCCCAAGGCTGCTCTCAGGCTTCTCCTAGCTCTGCAGACTTGCTCCCCTCTGTGGCCACCAGACCACTCCCTCCTCCACACCTGAGGTTCATGCGCTTTTCACATGACCTGGGTTCATAAAAGGTACAAGAAGAAGGATATGAATGGACTGAGATTCTAATGGCTAAACTTCTGATTGAATTGAAAGGCCCCAAAATGAACAAGGCACGGTTGGCACTGAAGCGGTAGATTGTTCTCTTTTGGTTCAGCACCATAAATGTCTGCAAAAAACCAAAGACACCACACACACAACAGAGTTACATGCAGTGACAAAGCGATGCTTAACATGAGCTCGTTCAGGAAAAGCCAGTGCACCGCTGGCTGAGGAGTGTCTGGGTTTTCGAGAGGGCAGCTCCTGTCATTCTCTAGCCTGGGCACCTTCTGACCAGACCAGCCTACACCGGGGCTTGGAGGCCAGCAGATCCCCACGTGGCCCGGGTCTCACTCAGACCCGAGATCAGTGCTGGGCTGTGGACTCTTCGGGTGGGATGCTCCGGAAGCACCAGCGATGGAAAGCACCAGCTCTGCAAACACAGAAAGTAAAATAACCGGGGCAAGCAAAACCCTTAGAATTGCTCTGTGTCCTCCATGGCAGGCGTCTGTGGACACAAGGACTAGAAGAGAAACTGAAGCAACAAGAACAGTGTTGAACATTCACATTCATGGATTATTGTGAAGTATTTTGGTTATTGATAAAAACCTCGTCGTGAATCTTACACTAGTCCAGGGCCTGCAGCCCACGTTGTTACGTCTAGGTCTGCGCAGCTCCAATGGGAATAGCCTGCCAATCGATTCGAACCTGGAGGATTTTCAAGAAAGACGTTCTTAAGGTCCCCAGAGTTCCTATTCTGCTTTCCCTGTGAACGCAGGGGCAAACCTGCCCAGTGCTCCCCTCCAGTGAGGGCACTCGGGGATGCGTGGGGTGTTTGGGGTTTTCACAAGGACGGGGGACCCTCCTGGCCTTTGTAGGTAGGTCCGGGAATGCCAAGACACAGGAAAGACCTGCCAAATGATGTGCTTCCCACCCAAAGTGCCTGACTGGGTCCCACTGAGGACTCCTGAGCCTGTGCCCATTTCCTCCTGCATGAATGCTAGGAATGGAGCATCCCCTGGTCAACAGTTCACCACTCCCAGGCTTCTAACGTCCACCCCCAGACCTCTCTCCAGTCTAACTCACTCTGGACGTCCCCTCTTCTGTCTCCAAAGCTCTCAGTTACAAAAGCCTGCAGATTGAGGCCTGTTCCCCTCTTCCCGTCTCAGTCCTTTGATGTGCAAAAAGCGCCCCTTGACCATGTGACCCAGCGCGTTCTCAGACAGGAACGCGAGGCTCAGAGATGGCAGGTGAGCACTACCCTGACCGAGCACCAGACCCTCGGCCGCTGCCGGCCATCAGCCTTCCTTTGGTGGCTGCTGGACTCGCCGCTCCATGGCCATGTGGCTGGGGACAGTGTGAGCTAGACTCTCCCTTCGCCCCATGACAAAACGAAACAGATACATGGTTCTTTAAAAGCCATGCACCCAGGAGTCCGGAGCCTCTTCCGGATTCTGTGCTCTTCCCTTGGAGAGACAACTTTAGGGCAGTGAACAAGCCTTTCTTTGAGGTGGGTCACCCAGATAAATAAGTGCATGATAGGGTTCTGCTTCTGTGCCCTTTGACTTTGTTATTTTACTAAAGCCTCTACTGGCTGCTTTAAATATTTTAACTAAAGGTATATTTAACTACATTTGCCAGGACTTTAATGAGTAAAATGAGAGGTACCAGTTCCTCTTGCCCCTTGGCTGATGCACCGCCACCTCTTTTCCCCAAAGCTCTCTCTAAAGTGGCAGCTTCTAAAAAGAGCAAGTGTGTAGAAAGAGTCCTTGGGCTTGAGCCTCTGCTCTGCCACTTACTGGCTGCTTGACCTGGCATAAGCCATGTCATCTGTCTAGGCGTCAGCTTCCTCACCTGTGGAGTGGAGTGCTGACAAGTCCACCACAGCCCACGAGGCTGCTGAGAGCACCCTGGGGGAGCATGACTGGGTGGAGGCCCGGGATTCTAATTTAAAGGGAGAACGCTGCTGGAAAGGGAGGGTCCTGCACATCCACCAGGCTGGAGCAGAGCCTGTCTTCCCAGGACTGTCCGCAGTCCCCAAGCCACTGCCTGGTGCCGGGTCTCCCAACCAGCCTTGAGGCAGAGAGAGGCATCCAGCTGTTGACCCACCTCAACAGCCGTGCCCCTAGGAAGCCCTGGAGTTCTGGGGCATAAGGAAAAGGAAAGATATTGGAGTGCTTTCGCTTGTCCTTCACACTTACACCTCACTTTCATCTCTACACAAGGGTCCCATTGGTCCCGGTAACCCCAAGTCTATCGCAATTTAAGGACATGCGAGCGAGACAGCCTTTCTCTGAGGTCAGTCTTTGTGGGTACCAACAAAGAATGCTCTATTTTCTAGGACCTCCTCCAAGCTACCCAGCCTCCTTTTCCTCCTCAACCTCAGTCTGGCAAGGTGGGCTCTCCAGGTCCTGAAGGGATGGCACAGTGAGATGATGATGGCAAGTTCTTCTCAGCCTTTCCTGAAGGGGAGTAGTCTGTAGAGGCCTGTCCTCACAGTGCCGGGCTTTCAAGCAGCTACCAGAGGAGCCCGGAGCGCACATTTCCTTGTTAAGGTAATGCTTTAAGGGCTGGCACAGGAACTTTTACTAGGATTTCCCTGAAAGAACTACATGCAGGTAGATAAAACAGCAAGCTTATAGCACATTTACATGGGATTTACATATAATCTACAGGTGCCCAATTGTCTACCATTTTCTTAGACTTCATTTATTGAGTTCCTATTATGTGGAAAGCTTTTGTCTAGGTTCTTGACCTTGATTATCTTATTTAATAGCCTAGGAGCCTACCGTCTAAGAGTTTTCAAGATAAAATGTTGTTGCTGAAACGGTCTTTCCAGGACAAATATTAATATTTTATATCAGTATAATGCTTTATAATTTATAAGGTGCTTCTTTGCATGCCTCTTCTGTATGGTAGGGAAAGCAGGCATTCCATTTTACAGATTGGGAAAGTGAGGATTAGTGAAGTGACTTAGCCAACGTCTAAGCCAATCACTTGAAATGGCCGACAACCCAACTTTTCTGACTGCTAGACCAGTTCTCTTTCCAGAGATCCTTTTGTGCTTCTCTGTTCTCCTTTTACCCTTTTGGTTACTCCTAGTTCCCATCTCCTTCCCCCAATATATATATTCCAGAGAGGAAACAAGGCTTGGGAGGGATTCTCAGGACTATGAAGGGAACAACAGAGTGTGGTAGCAAAGGAGACATAGGGCCTGCCTCCTGCAAAGCCAAGATTAATGTTTAGAAAACATCAATTATAACCACATGGTCAGAACAGTCCAGCCTCCCCACAGGAATACCTTGTGATTTCTGTAGAATGGGTCCAAGTCTTCCAGGGGCTTTGCTATGAGCTCACTGGGAATGTCGCCATAGAGCTTGGGCAACCTCCTGGAAACCTTTAGGTCAAGCTGAGGTCGAGGCTGAGATTCAGCAGCTGTCTGGTCTTTGGACTTTTTTCTCTCCTTTTGGATGGCAATACGTTTTTTGATTGCAGCCAGAGAGTCAGCAGTGAAGGGGCGGAAATTCCGCGCACCTGGGAAGATCACTGGGTAGCATCTGTCATCCATCTTCACCCTTGGGAAAGAGGCAGACAGCAGATCCTGAGGAGCTGGGAAGGTGGGAATAATGCGGCCTGCCCTGGGAGTCCACTCTCAAAGGATAGTGTCATGGGTGTCTCCAAGAGTCGAGGCTGTGGGCCTGAGCAGAAGCTACCGCTGTTGATAGGAAAGACAAAAGCAGGGCACAATTCCTGAAAGGGTGGGGGAGAGGTGAGAGGTTGGTTTCAGGAACAGTCTAGCAGAAGAATCCCAGTCCCTAAAACCGATACCCAAGTATCAAGCAAGACAATAAGGCTGATCCTTGGGGCTCCTGAGCTTCTCTGTCATACAGTGATGTCCTCTCCTCCCTCTTCCAGGTCCTGTTGGCTTCCAGCTTCCAGCTTCTCTCCATGGTCTTCTCTCTATCAGTATGGATTTCATTCTCTTTATAAAGGATGCCAGTAATAGGATTAAGACCCATCCTGACCAAATTGGGCCACAGCTTAACTCAAGGAACTCATCGTTTTCTTTTGTGTGCCACTCCACAACCTGGGGGAGAAGTTAAGTCTAGTGAAAAGACCCTGCCAGACTTTAAACCCAGAACAAGCAACTCTAAATGCTCATCAGAACAGGAATTCTCAGGGCAGGTGCCCTCCCCCTAAGGTGGATAAAAGCCACACTCAAACTATATAGATTCGTGTTTCAGGGAGTGCAGAGCAACCTGGAGCAATTTTTGGCCACCCTGGGAGATCAGCTGGGATGGGACTTCTTCCCCTGCTCCTTTGGACTTTGAAAGACACAAGGAGATTTGCCCTTTCTGGACTCTTTAGTTTATACGATAAAGCAGTCATTTGCTGAAAATTTCTGATGTGTCTTGAACCTGCATTCCCACAACACACTGCTATGGTAACTCACTCACAGTCTTTATGGGCTTAGGAGGATAATGGTGAAAACTCCTGTTTTCCTGGTCCTGCAATTCTGCTGCCCAGGTGTAGTGGGGAAGATTGGTAAGAGGAAATTACAATATGGGGGGATAAATGCTACTGTAGGACGAGGTCTGCACACAGGAGAAGCATCTAACCAGTCTTAGGCATCAGGACGGCCTCCCAGGGCTTCAGGGTATAAGCAGAGGCCTGAAGGAGAAGCAGTTTAAACAGGGAAAAGGGGGCGCTGCAGGGATGCAGGGAGGGCAGCACTGCGCACAGGGGCCCTCGGGCGAGAGGAGTACAGGGTCCAGCAATCCTTTCTGTTTCCCTGGAGTGGCACTTTAATTGGGTAGAATGGACATATAAGGCTTCAACCAGCAGGGAAGAGCATGTGGGACCCTTTAATCCCTGGTGGAGACCATAGGCCTCACCCTGAGGGGAATAGGGGGCTGCTGAAGGATTTGGTATACTTATTCTTGTTGTGTTGTGGCAGAGGAGTAATACTCTGATTTTTTCTTTAAGATCACTCTGCCTTTAGTAAGAAGTGATACGGCTTGAGGCAGGGGGTGAAGGAGGAAGGAATTCTAGAACCAGAAACTGTTATAAAAAATCAACCCACGGAGCATGACTTAGTGGAGTGGATGAACTAAAGCAGACCTAATTGAGAGTTACTTAAGAAATAGCCTTGACAGGCGATTAATTGGAAGAGGGATTTGAGGGACAGGAGGGAGCCACGTTTTCTGGCTTGAGCATCTGGGTTGATGGAGGTGTCACTCACTGAGAGAGAGAGAGTACAAGGGAAACAGAAACTTTGCGGAAATAAATTCCGCTTAAAACAGTACAGAAGGAGAAGAAAGAGAGAAAGAGGCAGAAGGAATCTTCAAAGAAATAGTAACAGAAAATTTCTGAAACTTAGCAAAATATATGAATATACAGATCCAAGACGACCAGAGAACAGGGTAAGCTTGAATAAAATTAGGCTCCATCACATACTGATCAAACTGTTGAATGCAAATGACGAAGAGAGAGTTTTGAAAGCTGCAAGTGTAGAGCTGCATGTTATGTGCGAGGGAGTCCCGGTTAGATTAAGTGCAGGTTTCTCATCAGAAACCGTGGAGGCGAGAAGGGAGTGGGTTGAAATATTTAAAGTGCTTAAAGAAAACAACTGCCAACCAAGAATTTTATAACCAAAAAGACTTTCTTTCAAAAATGAGGGTGAGATTAAAATATTCCCAAGTAAACAAAAGCCGAGGGAGTTCATCACCACCAGACCTGCCCTGCAAGCAAGGCCAAAGGGAATTCTTCAGACCACAAGGAAAGGACACTAGACAGTGGGCAAAAGTGAAATAAAAGAATAAAGACTGAGGGGCTTCTTGGAAGACAGCAGACTAGAAAGACAAGAGACTCTCTTTTCTCACAGAAAAATAGCTAGAGGGCAAGCAGAAATGGCCAGGAAAAAATTCTTCTAGGGTTTAGGACACCAGGGGAAGGCTGGACACTGCCCAGAGGAGAGAGGGACAAAGGAAAAGAATTGCAACAGCAAAGCTGAGTTAAAAGTTGCAAATGCCAGCACCCTCCCCCACACTTAGACACTTTTGAATTCTCAGGCCTCAGGGCTGGCAGCTTCAGACAGAGGGGGCCCCAGAGAACCACCTGCCCAGGAAGGGGGAGAGAGGGACGCAGCCTCAGGCTGCCTCAGCTTTTGACGCACAGATTTGGTCTGCTGCGTCCCAGGAGCCTTCCAGGCCGCGTGGGGCTGTGCCGTTTGCCCTGGGAGCCTGCCAGGGGCTAAAGGGATCCAGCCCTCTCAATCTCCATCTCTACTGACCAGGATCGGTTGTTGAGGATACAGAGGGGAGTGGAATTATCTCCTACCTGGGAAAAGGGAGGGGGCTGCCAGAGAAGGCTGGAGAACTGCCTCTGAGAAGTTTGAATTACGAGGCGCTCGGCCTCCAGGCAGTTTCCTGTCACATTGATCTGGTTCATGTTGCAGCAAACACTCTCCAACCAGGCATTGAGCAGAGAGGGCTGCCAAAGAGCACCATCTGCTGGTGGGCCAAGGAAGTGCAGATGGGGAAATCAAAAGTAAATAAGTAAGAGAGGCTTTTTCCAGCCTTTAGAGCGTCCCTCCTCAAGGCCCTAGGAAGCAGGTCTGCAATGCATTATTGGGTCCAGGGCCCAGATTTGAGCAACTAGCAGGGACAATCCTAAAGTCCCAGAACAGGTTGAATCAAAAATCAAAGAACAGCAGTAACACACAGCCTCCCACCACTAAAATCCTATGAAAGAAAGAGAAATTAAGCATCTGAGTACACTCACCACCCTAATCAGATGCCTAGACATCAGCAAAAAATTACAAGCCATACTAAGAAAATGGAAGAAATGGCCCAAGAAAAGGAATATATCAAAGCCTCAGAAGAGATGCAGGATTTAAGACAACTAACCAATGAGATGCACACAAATTTCCAAAATCAAATTAATGAGTTGAAAGACAATATGGCTAAAGAGATAAAAGATACCAAGAAGACACTGAGCAGGCACAAAAAAGAATTTGAAAACCTGAATTAAAAAGTAACAGAGTTCATGGGAGTGAAAGACACGATAGGTGAGATAAAAAACGCATTAGAGTTCTCGCTTCAGCAGCACATACACTAAAACTGGAACAATACAGAGAAGATTAGCATGGCCCCTGAGCAAGGATGACATGCAAATTTGTGAAAAATTCCATATTTTTTCAAATTGAAAAAAAAACATTAGAGGCATAGAACAGCAGACTCGAAATGACAGAAGAAAGAATAAGTGATACAGAAGACAGAACAGCTAGAATTGAAAAGAGAAAAGAACAAAGAGAGAAAAGAATGGAAAAAATAGAGCAGGGAGTTGAATAATAACATAAAATGCAACAACATACGTGTCATGGGAGTTCCAGAAAGAGAAAAGAAGGGAAAAGGGGCAGAAAGAGTATACAAGGAAATAATAACTGAAAATTTCCCAAACTCTCACAAAAGAAATGGACTTACATGTCCAAGAACACAATGTACCCCAATCAGAATAAATGCAAATAGACCTACACCAAGACACATACTACTCAGAATGTCAAATGTCAAAGACAAAGAAAAAGTTCTGAAAGCAGCAAGGGAGAAGGAAACCATGAGATACAAGGGATGCCCAGTAAGGCTTTGCACAGATTTCTCAACAGAATGGGAGGAATTTTACTGCCTGATCTTGAAACATACTACAAAGCTACAGTGGTCAAAGCAGCATGGTATTGGCATAAAGACAGTCACATCGATCACTGGAATAGAACTGAGAATCCAGAAATAAACCCTCACCTCTATGGTCAACTGGTTTTTGACAAACCTACCAAGTTCATGTTAACAGGACAAAACAGTCTCTTCAACAAATGGTGCTGGGAAAACTGGATATCTATAACCAAAGGAATGAAAGAGGACCCATATCTCAGTCCCTATACAAGAATCAACCCAAAATGGATCAAAGACCTAAATATAAAAGCCATAAAATTACAGAAGAAAATGTAGGGAAACATCATAAAGACCTTTTGGTAGGTGGTGGTTTCTTGGACCTTACACCCAAAGCATGAGCAACAAAAGAAAAATAGATAAATGGGACCTCCTCAAAATTAAACACTTTTGCACCTCACAGGACTTTGTCAAAAGGGTGAAAAGGCAGCCAACTCAATAGGAGAAAATATTTGGAAATCACATGTCTGATAAGGGTTTAATATCCAGGATATATAAAGAGATGTTACAACTCAACAATAAAAAGACAAATGACCCAATTAAAAAATGGGCAAGAGACTTGGATAGACATTTGTCCAAAGAAGAAATATAAATGGCAGGAAAAAAAAAACATGAAAAAATGTTCAACATCACTAGCGATTAGGGAAATGCAAATCAAA
>JAQZBX010050449.1:0-19653 GCA_029593785.1 Cabassous unicinctus | reverse complement strand
AATGTCAGGATCTTAGAAATGATCTTCCAATCATAAAAATGAAATATTTATCTTTCATGCAAATATAAAGAATTTTTTACTTTGTCTATTTTAGAATGAAGTAACCAGCTAAAGCCAGAAACAGATGAATTTCTTATTCATATTGAATATAAATAAATTTATATTGTATAATTCAAGTATTATTGAAGTTCATACTTCCCTGTTCTTCCCTGTTATTCACTTTTTGGGAATTAAATTATGTATCCATGCCATTATAGAAGAGCAACTGGGAACCTGGGAACCACCCTCCCTAAAAAAATGAACTAAAACTAAATATCACTTTTTTTGTTTCTATTCTCAAGAAAAGACCTGATTAAAGAGACTTGGAAATAAATAATAGTAAACAAAAGATCTAATTTCCACCCAGAAAGGTCCAGAAATCATTTAGCGTAAATCCCCTCCTCTTATAAATAAAAATCCTGAGACCAAAGGAGGCTAAACAATTTTTCCAAAGTTTTCTAACTAGTTATAAATGTTGATTGATTTCTGCTTTCCTTGTTTCCAGCTCTTCCCTAAACACGCTGCTCATAATTTTACCTTGCCATGCCATCCTTTTTTCCCATAATTAAGAAGTGGCTGTATATTGCTGTACAAACAGCAGTGAATTAAAAATAAAACTCATCTAGGACCCTTGTTTATAAGGCATCAATTTCAAATAAATCAATTAATGTTGCAAAAATAATGAGACTGTCAAAAAAAAAAAGAAAAAAGCCAGCAGAATAGACCAAGATGAAAAAGGAAAAGGACCTTGCCCCTGCTGTCATTTAATCTTTATGCACCCCTTCAAATGGATAACCTTGGTATTAAAAGTAGAAGAATCAATTTTGCTACATTTTATGTCCAATGGTGACAGTAAATTTGTGAAGTGCTTACCAGAAAGAGAGGGGTTGGCAGGTTGCCTAGCAACAAAGTAAATAAACATATTGGCATGACCTAACTGTTATTTATAGAGACCCAATTTTGTTATTCATTTATTAAGTCTGTCCATTAAGAGAAAGAAAAGTATCTAAGGTAATGGGATGGGGGAGGGATTGGCAACAGGTGTAGTGTGTTCCAAAGTTTCTAAAATTATATTCTAGCAACTTGGGAGAGTAGATACAATTTTTCCATAAGGCAAATGGACCTGTGAAGAGGTAAATTAAATATTGATGAAATGAAGGAAAAAGTACTCCAGGGTCACTGACATTTAAAATTCTGTTTGTGTTTAGCACTGAGTACCTAAGGAAACTTCTTCAGCTATTACTTCAATTGCAAATGTTTGCCAAAGTGAAGCGGGCTTGACTTTGACTAGCTTGATAAAATTTGTTAATGTTAATGATATTCATCAAAATAGCTAATTGCATAAAGACCAATATCAAGAAGGAAAAGGTTGGCTTGGCTTAGCTATCACATAGAAAATGAGTAGAGGAAAAACAAAAAGAAAATAAATAGGACTCATTTGCATTTTTCTTTGTGAAGTATGTCTACTGTTATTTCCAGGCACATACCCCAGTTTAAACCATCTCTTTTATCTCTGTCTTCTGACCCTGGGGAAGAGCCCTGGCCCTTGTTTCTGTAGTCAGCAAATAAGTCTTTCTTTCCATTGTCTACAAAAAACCTTGATATAGTCCTTGACTTTAATCTTCTTGCTTGACTTTTGAATCAATGCTGTGACCACTGACTATATTCTCTCTGGTCTTGACTAGTGCACTTTGATTTGTGGTGATCTCTGGCATTGGTGTCCTTCTTGGACATGTGACAGCTTGAAGTTACTTATAAATCCCAAAAAAGAAAAAGATTATTTTCTTGAATTAATCCATTCCTGTGGGTGTGGGGCCCTTTTGATTGGGCTACATCAGTTAGGTGTGACTTAAGTTGGGTCTCCACCCTCTTACTGGACCTTTATATAAACAGAGACACAGAGAGAGGCACACAGAGAAAGGAAGCCGCCATGTTTTACCCTGCTGTGTGAGAGAAGACTCAAGGATCACTAGCAGCCAAAGTTTAAGCATGAATCCCTCAAGATCCTGGGCCCATGGAACAGCTCAAGGCTGAGGAGACAAGCTGTATGCCTGGTTGCTCACACCTGAGCTCTGGGATATGGTAGATTCTGGAGGGGAAGGCAGGAACCTCAGCAGAGATCAGCCGCCATCTTTGCCAAGTGACAGGCAGGACACCAGGATCACCAGTAGCTGACTTTGGTGAGAAAGCATCTCTGATTGTGCTTTGATTTGGAAATTTCATGACCTCAGAACTGTAAGCTTTTAAACTAAATAAAATCCCCATTATAAAAGCCAATCTATTTCTGGTACTTTCATTGGCAGACCTTTGGCAAACTAAGATAGTACATAAATTCTCTTGTATTTTATATTATAGAATTTAACATACCTAAACAAAATTTTAACCTTTGGATACAGTTTTTTTAGGTAGAATATTCAAAATGTATGAAGTTTCCAATGAGTGTTTTCAAAAGCTCTTGGATTCCTACTTTAAATGTAATGAATTCTTAATGAGTCACCCTAAATTAAATAGTATTTTAATGTGCGTGTGAAGAGTTTAAGTAGTTTGGAGAAAATCAAAATTCCTTTTACATGCATTGGTTTTGGAGACAATATTAAACTTGACTATTTCAATGGAAGAAAAATTATTATTATTATTATTATTATTATCTCTTGAGTACCATGTGAATCTTGTATGGTACTGACTTTTTCACTGGAGCTGAAAAAATAATTCATTCAATAAATATGTTCTAGACTATTTGCTACTTGCTTTACAGAAGAGGAAACAAACACACAATAAATGTAAAGGACTCATGACCATATATGAAGTAAGTAAAAGAGCTTGCATTAGAACTTGGTCTTTTCTGACTTCAGAGATGATGTTTGAGCCATTACACTAAGTTTTTACTTAAGAAATCCACCCTTCACTCCCCTGGTACTCTCTTAAAAAGATGATCCTGTATTTTAAAAACAAACTCGGTGGGTGACTTCAACTAAGAGCTTTAAAGAAATTGCCTTCTTTCATACTATAAAAGGATATGCCCATAGGAAGAAAAAGCAATTGTTCTTCTCCTACACTGTTTGTGATGATATAAATTGTTATAAACACTTTGGAAAACTTTGTGGCAGTATTTACTGAAGCTAAACATATCTGTACCTAGTCACCAGCAATTCTATTCCTGGGTATATACCCCAAAGAAATAAGTTCTTATGGCTACTAATATGTATGCATAAGAATGTTCAGGCTAGCTTAATTTATAATAGACTAAACTTGGAAACAGCCTAAAAGTCCTGCCTCAATCTGCCATGCTGCTAAAACAAATAACACACAATGTATTTGCTTAAACAACAGGAATATATTGGCTAAATTTCAGAGGCCAGAAGTCCTAATCAAGACATGGACTAGAAGGCTTACTATGGGGGTCAGTAAATTCTGGCTGGCTACGAATGCATGTGTCCCTTGGCTCTCCGGTCACATGGCGATGTCGTCTCTTTCTTCATCTGGGTTCCTGCTACTTTCACTTTCCAGCTTCTCCCCATGTTTTTCTCTTGCTATGTCTGAATTTCTTCTGCTTATAAAGGACCCCAGTAATCCCAATTAAGACCTATTTTCATTCTGTTGGTCCACACCTTAACTTCCACAAATAACATCTTCAAGAAATCCTATTTACAATGGTTTTGCACCCACAAGAATGTGGATCAAGACCAAAAACGTGTCTAAAATGGAGTATATAATTTTATCCATTATGAACCTATAAAGAGTAAAATATATAAACAAATCATGGCATATTCATACAATGGAATACTGTCCAACAATGAAAAAAAATTATGATTATCAGACAAAAAATTGAGCTAAGAATCCTTATACAAAATAGTACACTGAATGGTTCTGTAAGGTTCAGAAACAAACAGAAAGCAGTACTCTGATGATAGTGGTGAGAAAAGTGGTTTCCTTTGGGAGCACAGTGTTGATTAGAGAGGCAAGGGGTTCTTCTAGGGTGCTGGAAATAATCTACATTGATCTGGATGTTGATTATACTCATCACTCCTATATAGATTCATAAGCATTCACTACACAACTAAAATGTGTGCATATGTAACTTATATTTCAATAAGAAATAATGAAACACTCTAAGATGAGAGAATTTGAGCACTGAGTTTTATTCTAACTTTCCTGTAGGTCATGCTTACAACTATGGCTCCCTTTCTAAAAGATAAGCATATCTTAGAAATATTATGTGTTCAGTTCCAGACTACTACAATAAAGCAGATATCACCATAAAGTGAGTCACAATAATTTTTGATCTCCCAGAACATATAAAATTATGTTTATACTATATTGTAGTTTATTAAGTGTGCAATAGCATTATGCCTTAAAAAGCAATGTACATAATTAATTTAAAAATAAAGTTTTTGCTCAAAAAGGCTAAACATTATCTGAGTCTTGAGTGAGTTGTAATCTTTTTGCTGACAGAGAGACTTAACTCACTGTTGATGGCTACTGACTGATCACAGTGGTCATTGCTGAAGGTCGGGATGACTGTGGCAATTTCTCAAAATAAGACAACAATGAAATTTGACACATCGATGGACTCTTCCTTTCATGCAATATTTCTCTGTAGCATTAGATGCTGTTTGGTAGATTTTACCCACAGTAGAACTTCTGTCATAATTGGAGTCAATCCTTTCAAACCTTGCTGCTGGTTTATCTACTAAGTCTATATAATATTCTAAATCCTTTGTTGTTATTTCAACAATATTTACAGAATCTTCATGAGGAGTAGATTCCATCTCAAGAAACCACTTTATTTGCTCATCCATGAGAAAAAACTCCTCATCCATTAAAATTTTATCATGAGGTTGCAGTCAGATCTTCAGGCTCCACTTCTAATTCTGGTTCTTTCTACTTCCACCACATCTGTAGTTACTTCCTCCACTGAAATCTTGAGCCCCTCCAAAGTTGTCCATTAGGGTTGAAATCAACTTCTCCTAAACTCCTGTGACTGTTGATATTTTGACCTCCTCCCATGTCATGAATGTTCTTAATGGCACCTAGAATGGTGAATCCTTTCCAGAAGCTTTTCAACTGACTTTGTCCAGCTCCATCAGAGGAATCACTATGAGAGCTATAGCTTTATGAAATATATTTCTTAAATAATAAGACTTGAAAGTAGAAATGACTCCTTGAGCCATGAGCTGCAAAATTGATGTTATATTATTGGGCTCGAAAACAACATTAATCTCATTGTACATCTCCATTAAAGCTCTTGAGTGACTAGGTGTATTGTCAATGAACACTAATATTTGAAAGAAAGAAATCTTTTTTTCTGTGCAGTAGGTATCAACAGTGGGCTTAAAATATTCAGTAAGCCATGCTGTAAACAGATATGCTGTCATCCAGTCTTTGTTGTTATATTTATAGAGGATGGGCAGAGTAGATTTAGCATAATTCTTAAAGGCCCTAGGATTTTTTGAAAGGTAAATGACCATTGCTTCAACTTAAAGTCACCGGCTGCTTTAGTTCCTAACAAGAGAGTCAGCCTGTCCTTTGAAGTTTTGAAGTCAGGCATTGTCTTCTCCTCTCTAGCTATGAAAGTCCTAGATGGCATCTTCTTCCAATATAAGGCCATTTCATCTACATTAAAAATCTGTCATTTATTGTAGCCACTTTCATTGGTTATCTTACCTATCTTAACTTCTGGATAACTTGTTGCAGCTTCTACATCAGCACTCATTGTTTCACCTTGTGCTTTTATATTATGGGGAGAGTTTCTTTCCATATACTTCAGGAAACAACCTCTTCTAGCTTCCAACTTTTCTTCTGCAGCTTCCTCACCTCTGTCTGTAGATTTGAAGAGAATTTAGGGCTTTGCTCTGGATTAGGCTTTGGCTTAAGAGAATGCTGTGGCTAATTTGATCTTTTACCCAGACCACTAAAACGTTCTCTGTATCAGCAATAAGACTGTTTTGCTTTCTTATCGTTTGTATCTTCATTGAAGTAGTAAATTTAATTTTCTTCAAGAACTTTTCTTTTGCATTCACAGTTTGGCTATTTGGCACAAGAGACCTAGCTTTCAGCCTATCTTGACTTTGCTCATGTCTTCCTCACTAAGCTTAATCATTTCTTGTTTTTTATTTAAAGTGAGAGACATGCCACTCTTTCTTCCACTTCAACGTTTACAGGCCATTGTAGGGTTATTGAACGGCCTAATTTCAATATTGTTGTGTCTCAGGGAATAGGGAGGTGTGAGGTGAAGGAGAAATGGGGTTATGGCCAGTTGGTGGAGTAGTTGGAACACTCACAATATTTATCGATTAAATTTGCCATCTTACATTGCCATGGTATGTGGTGTCCCAAAACAATTACAATAGTACATCAAAGATCACAAATCACCATAACAAATATAATAATAATGAAAAAGTTTGACATATTTGTAAAAACACAATAAAGCCATACCTCATTTTATTGTGTTTTGCTTAATTGTGCTTCACAGATATTGCATTTTTTACAAATTGAAGATTTTTTGGCAACTTTGTGTCAAGAAAATCTATATTAGTGCCACTTTTCCACAGTATGTACTCCCTATTTCTGTGTCACATTTTAATTAGAGTATATATATATATATTGATTTTTAGATTACAAACTTAATAGACTACAGTATAGTATAAACATATTTTTTATATGCACTGAGACCAAAAAAATTCATGTGACTTGCTTTATTGTGATATTTGCTTTATTGCAATGGTCTGTAACTGAACCTTCAATATCTCTGACGTATGCCTGTATCTGCAAAGTGCAATAAAGTGAAGTGCATTAAAATGAGGTATGGCTGTACAGAATTCCAAAGAAAAATAAGTCAATAATTAGTGCTGAGAAAATTACACCACCATTTAAAGAAATAAAAAAGAAACGTTAGATTCTTTCCTCACAGTAAACATAAAAATAAATTTAAGATGGGATTAAGAGTTAAATATGGTAAAGACTATAAAAATGTACTGGAAAAAAAAAAAAAGGTTATTTTTCCATTACTCAGTTGGATAAGTCTATGTATAAAACCCTATTTAAAACCAGGAAGAAAAATCTAAGTATTTCATTTCACATTTTAAAGTTTCTTCTCATCAAAAACTCACAAGTAAAACTGAAAAGTAAACAACAAACTAAGAAAGATATTTTCAAAATACTTGACAGGAAAAATGTTACTATAAAGAGTGCTCATTAATCTACTTTATTTTATTTTTTTTAACAGAAAGACAAGTTCCAAAATAGAATAAATACAGAGAGGATAAAGATGATGTAAAAATAAGTAAAACATACAGGGAAAAGCCACATGGAAAAGATTAAGCCTTATTGGTAGTCAAATTAATGCAAATTAAAAAAATTAAAACACTTTTTCTGTCATATTGACAAAAAAGTAAAAATTTAATAGGTAGATAAATAAGAGTACAATGAAATAGACATTATTATATATACTTCTTAGAATGTAAATTGGTACAAACTTTCTTGAGTTGAATCTAACAATATAGAGGAAGAACTTTTAAATGTTATGCTTTCTGACTCAGTAATTACACAAAAGAATGCATTTTTTAAAAACTATCAGTAATAGTTGTTTTTAAGAATGCACATCATTCTGTTTTACTTTTTGAGAACCTACCATGTTCTAGGCAATGAGATATTGAAGGTACTGCAGTGAACAGGATATGACGTTTGTATACTGATAGTCAATATAGACATTAAATAATTAATATTAGCCCACTTGTTGCTATAAACAGGAAAGATTAGTGTACCATGAAAAGGTTTAAGTGATATAAACTATATGGGGGGGTCACAAAAGCCTCTGAGGTACTGAAGTTTAAAATGAGACCTGATGACTTACAGAATAGTACTACCCTTAGACTCTGGCAAAGGGGTCCCGCCTGGACCCTGTTCCTTAGACTACTCTACATATCAAAAGCACAACTTACCAGGAAAAAAATTAATGAACACATGAACTCATTTGTCACTCAGAATCTGGCATAGAGAGAACTGTAACCTTAACATTTCAGGCCCTAGGGATGTGCTTTCCCAAAATTCTTGTGTTATATCTTTAAAGCAAAGGGCATCTCTCTCCAAGTGCCTCCTTGATTTATGATAAATGACTTCAAAAATTGGTGGTAGAGAGATTGAACAAAAACATAAATTTCTTAAAAATGGAACAGCTATCTAAGATGTAACTTGAGGATAAGATCGCTAATGGGATGGGAAATAGAAGAGATCAGCCATCATTTGTTTATAAATTAAAAAATAAGTAAATAAAAGGTAAAAGTCATCTTGAACAAATATTTATTAGTAACACTATTCAACTATTAAAAAAAGAAACCCCAAATTTAAAAAAATTTATTGATTTTAGACTTGCTGCAAAAAGTACAGTTTTGCTTAAAGTGAAGAACTAACAGTCAAATAATCTTTCAATTGTATACTTGATTTAAAATACTGAGGGCAAGTTTATGATAATCTTGCTAGCATAGTTGCTAATGAAAAGAGTGTATGAAGTAGAATTTTGTTTCAAAAACCCCTAAGCAGGTACATGTTCCTGGGAGAAATGGCCTCAAAAGTGCTGGGACTAATGACATTCTTTGAAATAACTAGAGATTATATATGATATTTTCTGGGTCTGCCCAAAGATGAAATATTTTGATGTAGCACAAATTTAGGATTTTACCTAACAATATTTCTCAAATACATGATGGAAATGCAATTACATGTTGTTCAAACAATTAGATTTTATTTGGCTAAGATACAATATGCAGAAGAGTTAAAGAAACAATAAATTTCCTAAGTTAAAGAGCAAAGCATGGGTCACATGGGATGAAATTAATTTTAACATGAACTATCTGTGGCAGTTTGAGATTGTTTTATGAATCCCAAAAAGAGAAAGATTATGTTTGTAAATTAATCTATTCCTCTGGGTATGATACATTTTGATTACAATAAATTCAGCTGAGGGTTCTTTGATTAGATTATTTGATAAGATTGCTTTGTGATTTTGATTCAACTCCTTCAGTGGGCATGACTCAGGTTGAGTCCCTGCCCCCTTGCTGGGTCTAATATATGCTGACACTTAGACAGTCATAAAAAGAGAGAGCTCTTCATTTTTGATCCTGTCATGTGATAGAAAAGAGAAGGCTCAAAAAGTTGAGGCCCTGGGAAGAGATGAGCCATTTTGCCTGATAGCTTACAGCTGAAATCAGGGAGAGAGCAGAATGGCTGAGACTGATAGAAAAAGCAAAAAAAGAAACGAGCTCTATGCCAGAAGAGAGTGGACTGCAGGATCACTTAAGCATGAAGCTTCAAGAGACTGATCCCACAGAGCTAAGAGGAAGAGAAAGCTGGGAGGGGAAGGAGAGACCAGGCAGATCACCAGCCATCTTGCTGCAACACGTGAGAGCTAACTTTGGTGAGAAAGCACCTCTTATGGTGCCTTGAGTTGGACTTTCTATGGCCTATGGACTGTAAGTTTTTACCCCATATACACTTTATAAAAACCAACAGATTTTTGGTACTTTGCATCGGCACCCCTTTGGTAGATTAATACAGTATCTCTAGTTATTTGGTAATAACTTTTGTTTGCTATAAATAATGTTAACAATTCCTTAAACTAAATGATCTAAGTTTGTCTATTTCATTTTATTAAAGGATTAAAAAGTACATTATGTTTTCACTCTATTAAAAGGAACTGCAAGTGAAAATTGCAATAAAGCACTCAGTCCAATAAAATACAATGCAGAAGTAAAAAAGAAATGTTTGCAGGAAGAAAAAAGATTCATATACTAAAAATCCTGAAAACTATTTTCTTCAGGCAAAAACTCAAAGACTTTTCTGGGCATTACAGATCAAGATATAGTTTTGATTAACAAAGAGTTAAACAAATTGAGAAACATACTAATATTTTTTAAATTGCTACTTTTTCATACTTTTCTAGCATTAAAATATTTGAAAGAACTTAAACTCTCTGTGGATCTATATATGTTTATAAGGGATTATAGAAATTGTAATAAATGATAATGACATATATAATAATGCAAAAACATTTTGTAGTATTTTCTGATAATGATAATTCATCATATATGACCATATAATGATGTTTAAACATGATGTAAAAGTGAACAATTCTTTTTTCAATTGCTTTAAGAAATGTACTGACAGTTCCATTTGCTACTCTCTCTGGAAAGATAAATATCTTCAAATTAAATTCATAAAATACTATATAAGAACTACAAAGATTCAAGCGAAGTTGTTTAGTTTGGTATACTAATTATGTGAAAACATTCATTATTACAACACAACTAAGTGATTTTGTTTGAATGAAGTAAATAAAATAAATTTTGTAAATCAATAATTTATAAATTATGCATGTTATCCAAATATCTCCAGCACACCACAGAATGCCAGACATAGGCAATTTTAATTGAATTGTGTCATCTTTGATCTTTAATATTTTGCCAAATTTCAGTAATACAAAAATCATACTTTTTCAAGTTTGTATTTATGAAAGTATATTTGAATTGGTAAGAGGATAGAATATGTTTTATTTAACATTTGTTGGTAACATTTGTTTTATTTAACATTTGTTGATATGTACTTTTAAAATATTTAGACACATATGTTGGCCTCCAATTGTACCACAGCTCTTGATTCCACAAATATTAGGGAATGGGTTGGAATAAAATCAATAAGAGTTACCTCAGTAGAGGGGGTGGTATTACATGGAGAAGGGGAAGTATTTGAGGAATAAAAAACAGCATGTATAATGGACCGGAATCATTCAAGAACTTTCCCATTAAAGAAACAGAAAGAATTTCAATATAGGTAGAACATTAAATATGTGGTGAAATGTGGGGAAATAACAGTAGATTAATGTTAAGTATGTTATGATATAGCTGCAAAATAAAATGCTATGCAGTCATTAAAATTGAAAATTTTGAAGCCTATTAAATTCATAAGTTCATAGGTAAATGCTTACAATAGAAAATTAAATACATAGTATGATATAAAACAGGATTTACGTTATGATCTGCATTATCTCCTGTTTTTTGTGCTTTCTCAAGCCTCCTTCCCTCTTTCTACCTATTAATTTATATACATATAAAATATATAAAGAAATTATTTAAAATGCCAAAGATTTTTTATTTTCTCAATATTTTTGTCAGTATTTTCCACATTTTCTGAAATAACATACATTGAATTGATAATCAGAAAAATTATAAATGAATTTATTTTATGTTTAGGGAAGATGCTTAAAATACCAACAATAACTTGTCCTTTCCCACACATCTCTATACATTATATTACAAATGAACCCTAATTTTATGTCAGGCCTAATCTGTTAGACATATTTCTATCTCCCACAGTGTCTAGCCTATGACTTCAATATAATCATGCTTCAAAAATATTATTTTAAATATGAGACTAACACTTCTCCTCCACAAGCACTGGACTTCCCGATTTTAGGGTAAAATTAAAACAACAGTAACAAAAGTCAGCTAATGATAGCAAAGGATAGATGGACTTCCCTGGCAACTACAGTTATTTTTGCTATGAAAAACACAAACTATATAGTGAAAGGAACAGCAGGTAAATTTTTTTGTTTGTTTTTCAATTATACTTGTGAATGAGGGAAGAACACCTTTAGTATTTGCAGCCCTATGTGGAACAGAAGGGAGGGCCAGTATGTACTTTCACGTACATTTCTAATGCCTTGCCATTTTCCCCACGAATAGCAGGCAGGAAAACCAATAGCATGGGTAAATAAACATGCATAACTTGATTACTTAAGAACACTTTGTACTCTTCCCTAAATGATGATATATGAGGGTGGACTTAGTAGGGTCATACATGAATCAGTATAGCTACACCAAGACAGAATCCATACTGGTCTGCTCCCTGCTTAAAAAGCAGCATTTCACAAGTAGATAGAGATATAGGGCTCTTTGAATTAGTATTTTGAGAGCTATATGGTTCAGGCACCCCTTTGTTTTCCATCTTTTCCTTCTGTATTGTCCTCCATGACATTTCCATAAAGCAATCATGGGATTTTTCCAAAGTTTGAAGTCTATCGTGGTTGGAGGTAGCACTTAATGAGTGGGCAGTGGTGCTGCAGAAAATCTTGGAAAGATGCTGTTTCAATTATCTATGCTGCAAAACAAACTGGCCTAAAACTTACTAAAAAGAACCACCATTTATATACCCCAGATTCAATGTGTTGGCCATTTAGGCAGGGCTCAGTTAGGACAGCTCATCTCAGTTTCATGTGTGAAAACCAGGCTCTACTAGTACAGTGAGATACTAAAATGGCAGATTGGTTAGGGAGTAGCTGGTCTCAGATGGCTTCCTTTGTTTGAGATCTCAACTGAGACTAGTCCCCTGGCATTGGTTCTCTTCTTCACAACTTTTCCAGCAAAATAGCCTGAAATTCTTAACATGGAGGTTGGATTTGAAGAGGGAAACTGCCAAAGTGCAAGCACTTACCAAGACTCTACTTGAATCATGTTTTGAGGTGTCCCTTTGGCTAAAGCAAGTCATAAGGTCAAATTCAGAGACATTTAATATGGAAAGAGACTTTTCAAAGATGTGGATACCAGTATAGTGCCAGCAGAGAGGCTGTAAAGAGGCTTTCAAAGCACATGATTGAAAGGCCTAAAAGAAACTTCTTAAATGCTTTGGAACTAGATAGAAGTTAGAAACTAGAGAGATAACTATCCATTCAGATAACCAGATAGATAGATGATTGCACAACATTGTGAATGTACTAAATGCCATGGAATTGTATACTTTAAAATAGGCAATTTTATAATTTTATGTGACATCATCCCAATTAAAAAAAAACAAAACCTAAGATGTTTTCTTCAACTAAGAAATGATGCCATCCCTTTATATAAATACTAGGGGTTCTTATCATTTTTCAATAAATTATTTATTCATTTATTTATTTAAATGTTAAAATAATCTCACACAGACTTTGAAGAAAGTATTTATCAGTGAGAGTACCATAATAGTTTAATTGAAAATGACATTGTGTCAATGTCAGTTTCCTGTTTTGATTCTGTACTATAGTTATATAAGACATAAGTGGGGAAAATTGGGTTAAGGGAACACAGGACCTTTTTGTATTACTTTTGCAGCTTCCTATGAATCTAGAATAATTTCAAAATTGATTGTTTTTTAAAATTGCCAAAATGTGGCTCTGTGTGTGTGTTTTATTGTGTTTTATTTTTCCCACTCAGCAATTAGAGGGCTCTTTTCACTTTAGGGGAATTTTCATCTAACTTTTAATTTGTATTTTCTCCTCCCTATTATTTTTTCTCTCTTTCTGGCTTTCCCACTAGAAAGATAGCTTGACAGAAGATATATTTTAATTGTTTTTCATTTTCCCCCTCTCTATGGGATACAATGTTGGAGAGAAGAAAGAGGTGGGGGTACTTTTATTTGTAGCTTACCAAAAATGTCAATATTTAAAGAGAATTCATGCCAAAATTTCACAATTACAAAGGAATGATCTCTTAAGTCTTTTTCTTTCACTTAAGTGGTGGGCCAATGTTACTTGTAAACTTAAGATCCTCCATGTTTAGGTTTAGAATTTGTCTGAAGATTTTTTTTTATGAAAGGTTGCTGAAAACATCTTCAGGTTAGGGATGGAAAGTTTTACTATATAGCCCACAAACTATTAGCTAATCAAGTCTCATAATTTTTAGAAATTAAAGACCCAGAGTGGTGAGGGAAGAATTTTAAAAAATTCAGGCAGTGTAGATAATAATTACTTTAAAAATATGTTCATCCTATAATCTATGATTAGCTCTTTTTCAAGACATGTTTCAACTTTCCACAATTATTTAAAACATGTTATATGTCTTAGACCTCTACTAAAATATAAAGGTTTAAAATTTAGACATGCAAAAACAGTCTCTGACATAAAAATATTTCAGAAGAAGAGAGTTCATAACTCTTTATAAGTGACAGATTATAAAAAATCTGTCACTTTTACTAGAGAACAGAAGAAAGTTAAAATTAATCTTCCATAGAAACTTCATTTAATTTTTATTAATTAACAGAAAAGTAATCAGTTCTTTATTTAGTTCAATACCTTGTCATTTCTGTTCTCTGTGCAGATTGAGACATTTTTATAATTTAAAACATTTATGTAATTTAAAACAGTATGATTTTTAGTAGAAAGAGATTGTTTCATGCTTTCCCTTTAGTTAGAACTATTTTCAAATTTAAAGGGAGAGTGGCATTTTTAATTCATTATTGTCTGTTCTCAAAGGATATTTTATTCTCTTTCCAAAATCAGTCAAAGTCAGGATGAACTAGAATCTGTTAAATTATTTGGTGACTGTTCTGCATATATGAAATTTTTATCCTACTCCCTTGATGCTTTAGGAATGCCTTTAGGATCGTACAGTCCTCTAGAAGAATTTTTTCCTAATATTATCATCAAGCAAGAGACTGTCAGTCAAATAGAATACTAAATACAGCTATTATTTATGACTAGTTTATTTCCTAATAATCTTTTTATATATATTAAAATACTTTTTGAGGGGTACTTTTCATAATAGTAATAAATTAACTAGTTTTTATATGTATAAATTGTTAATAAATATTAAATTTAAATACAACTACATGCATGTGCTATAAATTCATAGAATCCTAAGGTCCTAATTAGAGATTCTTGTCATTTGAGGCTGAGCCCTGATACAAATGAATAGTACAAATTTAAAAATTAAATGTAGCTTCAACTAAGAAAAAATTTAAAGTATCTCATATCTATTTTATAACATAGCTAGGAAGGAGTAATTTAAGTAGCCTTGGGAAATCATGTTGATTTAAAACAGTATTTACTTACATAAATTATATCTATGGCATGTTGATGGAAAAGCAGGTGCATTCATTCGTTCCTAATACAGGCTACAATCTAGGTATATTGGTCAGGATCCAGTTAGGAAATCAGAAACCAAGTTTTGTAAAGCAGTGAGGGCATAGCAAAGGTGATGAAATGGCTGAAGTAGCATAAGGGAGATGTTGTTACCCAGAGATCAGGCATTTGCCATTGCCCAGGCTGCATCAAAGAGCCAGCACTCACAGCAGATCTTCTAATGCAGGAGCTGCCCTGCTTCCACTGCTAGAGGCATTTATGCTGCTGCCTGGGGCCTACAATCACCTGTAGTTACAGCCACTGCCACTGGCTGTTAATGCTATAGTCAGAAACAAAATGACTTCTTCCTCCTTCTAGCCTTCTTACCTCTCTCCATGGTTTCCCATTTGCAGAGCTTACCCAACACAACAAGCTGCAAGAAAGTTTCAAAAATGTAATACCTTAAAAAAAAAAAGCTAACCCATATACTATTTACTATTTTGATAAAGTTTTTTTTCTTTTTTCTTTTTTAGTTTGTTTTGACAATGATTGTGTTTTATAGGATGTTTGCTTAAGGCAGTTTAAAAAAAAAAAAACTGTTTGGAAACTTAAATTTGTAAGCTATATAGAAAGTGTTTTTACTTGGGAAAAGAGGGATTAGTTTAATCCTGAAATAAAAAGACTGGTTTCTGTAAAATGAAAAAGAAAAAAATGTAGGACAAAACTTGAATGGATATGGAAAGTTGTAGAAGGTTTGCAGAAAAGGAATTTCATTTCATGTGGGCAATGTTGGGTAGGATTTGATGGGTTTATTTATAAGATTTTAAGAGCTTTTTTATCAACTAATTTTCTGCACTGGGGTTAATGTTGTCCAAAAGAAAAAGTGTCATTGGATTATTGGTCTGCTTGTAATTGAGATTATAACATATTTCTTTTTCTTTTATTTTGAGCATCAATGTAAAAATAGTCTCTTGGACATTGAATAATCATGCCAACTCCCATAAAAAAGCAGAAGCTCTAATGTGAGTTATACTATAAATATGGGAGAAATTCAGTGAATTTAAATTTGAAAGAATATTTTGGCATTCATGTTTCCAAATAACACTAGACTCTTAAGTTCCTTTACTTCTTACACAATTCCATTTTTACATTTATCAAGGAACATAAATTATGTAATTAAATACTGTTGAAAAATAATATATGCACCTAAAATTCAACTATGAAACTATGATCATGGTAGACTCCTGAATTACTAGATACTTCTGAAAAGCCATTCCTTTGTTCCAAAATTATGAGTACTATATCATGATAAGCATCTTGAATGGAACAAAAATTATCTATAGCAGTATTAATGAAAAAAAGTGTTCCACAGAACATTAGCAAAATTGGATGTTAGTAATTATTTATAAAAGGTCAATATGATCAAATAGTGAAACTCTAAAGGCTTTCTTATTTGTTTGTTTAAGCCTAGAACTTACACCTTTTGAGTATTTTAAGAGGGAGGACTAGTATGCAGCATTTCCAAAATTTGATTGACAATAAAGCTGTTTTTAAATTAACATTTTGTATTCCCAATATTCTATAGGACACACTGAAATTGTTGTTAGAGAGATATTTTAAAATATACTTCTGTAATAGCCAGTTCATTGCTACATATGTACATGTATGTGAACTTCAATGAATCTATCACTTTTAAATTTCTTACAAATAATAAACAGCAAATACCATTCCTACAATGATTAAGCTGTGAGTATATGATTAAGCTGTGAATTTTTTTTTTTTTTTAGTAGGTACTGGGGATCCAACCCGGGACCTCGCACATGAGAAGCAGGAACTCAACCACTGAGCTCATCTGCTACCCAAGCTGTGAATATTTTTGCAAATGCACTGCTTAAGAAGATGACAATTCTATTTGTTATTACAAGGAGAAATAAACTGACTTTTTTTTTTTACATAACCAACTCTAACAGTTCTATATGATGAAAGTTTCAGTCATCATTATTTAGGTGTTGATTTCTTCAGAAGCATTTTGGGAAAAGGTGTGAAGGTTTCATATGCCTAGGAAAATTTCAAGAAATATGGAAAATGTAATTTCATCTCCTTTTGTCCTGTTTTACCCTTCCGTAAAATTGCATAAAACCCTTTCCAAATTTCAGAAAACAGATTTTAAATTGATATTCTAAGCATACATAATTTTCCTTTACTCAAAACTGCTCAAAACGAAGATGAAATTTGCTAAATGAATACTGGCATATCCTTGTTTACAAATTGAGAGAAATTGTGAGAAAGATTTGTCTGGAGAATAAATTCATTCTAAATGTGGAAGGATAAAACATGGGCTTCAGAAAGGTATTGGGCTTGACACAGATCTGAATGAGAACTATAACAAAATATTTGATTTTTGATTTGATAAGAAAATGGATTATGTAAAGCAACCATACTAGAGATTCCCATAAAAGTTAAAAAAGTATTTCCCTGAAATGTAGATGAATCCTAATTCTTAAATAGGAAGGTATATCCAGATATAGATATAAAGATCTAATAATGTGACATGAATGGTATTTTAATTTGCTAAAAGCTTCCACAAGCAATATACCAGAAAGAGGTTGGCTTTTACAATGGAGGTTTACTGGCTTGTAAGATAACACTTCTGAAGCTGAGAAAAGAGTCCAAATCAAGGCATCATCAGTGATGTGCTTTCCCCAGAGACTGGTTGCCAGTGATCCTAGATTCCTCGGTCACATTGGAAGGCCCATGGAGACATCTGCCAGTCTGCCTTCTCCTCCAGGTTCTGTTGCTTTCAGCTTCTTGATGCTCCATCTGTGGCTTTCTCTCTCAGATTCTGTGTTCCTCTCTAAGCTCTTGTGTCTCTGCTTGTCTTTCTTTATATTTATCCTGTTTATAATGACTCTAGGTAAGAGGATTAAGTCTCACCAGGGTCATGCTTTACTGAAGTAATCTAATCAAAATTCCTATCTACAATAGGTTCATACCCAGAGGAATGGATTAGCTCTAACGACATGATTTTCCGGGGTTCATCGAGTCTCAGACTACCACATGCTACCCTCTGGACCCCAGAGAGACATATTCCTTCGATATATAGATACATTCATTCCATCACAATATTTCAAAAAGCCTTAAATCATTTCAGTAACAATATTAAGTACAAAGTGTCACCAAATCGGTTATAGGCATGGTCTGTCCTGGGGCAAAATTCCTCTAAGACTGTGCACCTGTGAAACTGAGGATAAGTTATCTGCTTCCAATATACAAAGGAGAGGCAGTCATAGGATACATATTCCCTTTGCCATAGGGAGAAATTGGAAGGAAAACAGGGGTCATGGGTCTCAAACAGTTTCAAAATCCTGCAGGGCATACATACTCCATTATATTTCAAGATCTGAGAATCATCTATGGAGCCATGGTATGTCCTTCATGCTTGATGAAGTGGCAGCCCCACCCCTTCCAAGGGTTTGCCCAGCAGCCATGTTCTCAGCTCCAGCCTCATTAAGCATCGGGGTGGCAGTTGAACTCTAGGCCCCATACTCTGAGAACACTGGGGTGATAGCCAGACTCTCTCCATTTTCTGGGGCAAAGGTTCACCTTTTCCACACACATGGGTGGGCCAGCTCTCTTCGCTGGGGAAGATGTCTTTAGTCCAGACCTCAACTTCCATGGATCTGCCTTTGAAGTCATTTTTCCTTCAATCTGTCCATTTTCTGGCCCTTTTGGTCCAGACTGGCAGTGGTTCCATTCATGTAAAACTCGCAAAAATCTTATTGGTTCCATATGCAGCACACAGAGGTCCCAAACATCAGACAATAGGACTTTCCACAGATCCTGGATAACTGCATTTCCGATTCTGACATGCAGTGAAATGAATGACTGGTTCCATGTTCAGTTAAATCCTCACATGGGGCACTATTTTCTGGAGACTTGCTTTTGGGAAACACAGAAGTTTCCAAACCATCAATTTATGGTTTTTTTGTGTCCAAGAGTTCAGTTCTCAGCTTATCCCTTTCCTCTTGAATTTTAATATAACATGCAAGGAAAAGCCTGGCCACACTTTCCACATTTAGTTTGGAAATCTCCTCAGCTAAATATCCAAGGTTGTCACTTTCAAATTCTGCCTTCCATCTGACACCAGGATTCAATTCTGCCAAATGTTCTTCCACTTTAAAACAAGGTGACCTTTATTCCACTTTGCAATGACACATTCATTATTTCTGTCTAAGCCCTCATTGGAAGTATCCTTAGTATCTGTATTTCTACCAACAATATTTTCAAAGCAATTTAGGCCTTATCTATCAAGCATCTCACAATTCTTCCTGAATATACTGCTTAACCATTTTTATTTTATTTTATTTTTTTGAATGCTGCTTTCCAAAGCTTCCTCATGTATATTACTTCCTTTATTTTTTATTTATTTTTTTTTTGCTTTTTTTTTATTTGTAAAATGATATATAATACATATGCATATATGTGCATTTGTTTACATAAATGTTATTTGTTATATATATATGTATACATTTTATAAAGGTGCCTAGATTATCCAAATATTACTAAGAAACTACAGGGATTCCCATGCTCCCCGCCGCCCACACCCCCAACACCACCCCACACAACCATTCCCCATCCACGTGGTACTACACCCACAATGGATATACACATCCTGGGGCCTTGCCACCGAGCATAGACCACAGTTCACATCACAGGCCACACTCTCTCCCACCCAGTTCTGCATGGTATAT
>JAQZBX010050448.1:0-19653 GCA_029593785.1 Cabassous unicinctus | reverse complement strand
GTATCATTACATTTAATGGAGAAATGTATATATTTATTCATCTGTGTTTACTTTTTAGTTTTTAATTGTTTATATTTTCGATTATTAAATGTACATATAAAGTTAATGGGAAAAAAAAAGATGCTTTCGGCTATTCAGGTGCCCTTTCCCTTCCAAATAAAAATTTTAATTGCCTTAAAAAAAATACCCTGGGAGAACATAATGAAGAAATTGTAAACATACATGAAAATATAACAGATATGATGGTGATGAATGGCACAATCCAAGAAATCAAAAAGATGCTGGAATCACATCACAGCAGATTTGAACAAGCAGAAGAAAGAATTAGTGATGTGGAAGACAGTATATCTGAAATCAAACAGATAATAGAATAGATACATAAAAAGTTCGGAAAATC
Source organism: Cabassous unicinctus (assembly GCA_029593785.1). NCBI lineage: Eukaryota > Metazoa > Chordata > Mammalia > Cingulata > Chlamyphoridae > Cabassous > Cabassous unicinctus. The sequence goes on along the minus strand of JAQZBX010050448.1, from coordinate 19,256 downwards.
CAGCAGGGACTTAGGAATTTTACCGACAACACAAAATGCACAAACATATGCATTATAGGCAATGCAGAGAGAGAAGAGAAGAAAAAGGGCAAAGAAGGAGTGTTGAAGGAAATAATGGGTGAAAACTTCTCAGTCATATTGAGGGAGATGGATGTGCATGTCCAGGAAGCACAGCACACCCCAAAGATTATAAATCCCAACAGGACTACTCCAAGACATATACTTGTCAAAATGTCCATTGCTCAAGACAAGGAGAAAATACTCAAGGCAGCAAGAGAAAAAAAAGTCATCACATACAAGGGAAACTCAATAACATTAAGTGCTGATTTCTCATCTGAAACACTGGAGGCAAGAAGACAATGATATGACATAGATGAGATACTAAAAGAAAAAAAATTCCAGCCACAAATTCTATATCCAGCAAAGCTGGCATTCGAAAATGATGGGGAGTTAAAAATATTCACAGATAAACAGAAATTAAGAGAGTATGCCAGTAAGAAACATGCACTTCAAGAAATGCTAAAGGAAGTTCTACAGGTTGAAAGGGAAAAAAAACAAGAGGGAGAGAGCTGGAGGAGAGTGTAATAAGAACTAAAAAGACAAAAAGTGAAATATAAACAACATATGACATACATAAACCCAAAGAAAATATGGCTGATGTAAGAAATTCATTGAGAGTAATAACACTGAATGTTAATGGATTAAACTCACCAGACAAGAGACACAGATTGGCAGAATTTATAAGGAAATATGACCTAGTTATATGTTGTCTACTAGAAACCCACCTTGGACCCAGGGATTCAAGAAGCCTGAAAGTGAATATTTGGAAAACAAATTTCCAAGCAAACAATAACCAAAAAAGGATGGGAGAAGCTATCCTAATATCAGACAAAATAGACTTTAAATGCAAAACTATTATAAGTGAAAAAGATGCACACTACATATTAGTAAAAGGGATAATCTTTCAAGAAGAAAGTACAATCATAAACATTTATGCACCTAATCAGGGCACCTCAAAATACATTAGGCAAAAACTGAAAAAACTAAGTGGAGACATAAATGCCTCAAAAATTACAGTGAGGGATTTTAATACACTATTATCACCATTTGACAGAACGTCTAGACAGAGAAACAATAAAGAAACAATGACTTTGAATAATATATTAGAGGAGCTGGGCCTAATAGACATATACAGAATATTACACCCAAATACAGTGGAATATACATTCTTCTTGACTGCACATGGATCATACACCAAGATAGACCACATGCTAGGCAACAGAACAACTATCAATGAATTCAAATGATTGAGATTAAACAAAGTAATTTCACTGATGACAATGGAATGAAATTGGAAATCACTAAAGGCCAGAGAACCAGATTAGGAACAAAGACATGGAAGTAAAACAACACACTCTAGGAAATCTCAAAAGAAATCAGTAACTACCTTGAAACGAATGAAAATGACAACACAACATATCAAAACCTATGGGATGCATCCAAAGCTGTATTGAGAGGAAAATTCATAGCAATAAATGCATATATTAAACAAGAAGAAAGAGGTAAAACCGAAGAGCTAACTGCACACCTGGAGGAATTGGAAAAACAACAAACTAACCCCCAAGGGAGTAGAAAGAAGGAAATAACAAGATTAGAGCAGAACTAAATGAAATGGAAAATAAGAACACACTTGAAAATATAAACAAAACCAAAAGCTGGTTCTTTGAGAAGATCGATAAAATTGACAAACCCTTAGCCAGACTAACATAGAAAAAGAGAAAGCAGATGCAAATACACAAAATAAGGAATGAGGAAGGATATATCACTACTGACCCCATAGAAAAAAAGATTATCTTTAGAGAATATTTTGAAAAATTTATGTGCCAAGAAAAATGACAATTGAGAGGAAATGGACAAATTCCTATAAACTCACAAGCAGCCTACATTGATGAAAGAGGAAATTGATGAACTCACCAGTCCAATTACAAGTAAAGAGATAGAATCAGTCATCAAAAATCTCCCAACTAAAAAGAGCCCAGGACCAGACAGCTTCACAGGTGAATTATACCAAACATTCCGGAAAGAGCTAAGACCAATCCTGATTAAGCTCTTCCAAAAATAAAAGAAGAAGGAGCATTGCCTAACTCATTCTATGATACCAACATTACCCTAATACAAAGCCAAAAGAGATACCACAAGAAAGGAAAATTACACTCCAATGAACCTAGCTGCTAAAATTCTCAACAAAATGTTTCCTAATCGCAGTCAAAAACATATCAAAAGAATTATACACCATGACCAAGTGGGTTTCATCCCGGGTATGCAAGGATGATTCAACATAAGAAAAACAATCAACATAATACACCACATAAGCAGATTGAAAGACAAAAATCAAATGATCATCTCTATAGAGGCAGAAAAAGCATTTGAAAAATACAGCACTCTTTCGAGATAAAAACACTGAAAAGACAGGAATAGAAGGAAACTTTCTGAACATGATAAAGGTCATATATGAAAAAACAAAGCTAACATCATTTTCAATGGTGAAATCCTAAAAGACTTCCCTCTGAGATCAGGAACAAGACAAGGATGCCCACTATTACCACTCCTATTTAACATTGTCTTAGAAGTGCTTGCTTGAGCACCAAGGTAAGAAAAAGATATAAAAGGTATCCAAATTGGAAAGAAGAGGGAAAATTTCATTATTTGTAGATGACATGATCCTATACATTGAATGCCCTGAGAAATCTACAAAAAAGCTTCTAGAACCTATAAAAGGAGTTCAGTGAAGTTTCAGGCTTAAAGATCAATGCTCAAAAATCAGTAGCATTTCTGTACACCAATAATGAGCAATCTGAGGAGGAAATCAAGAAAAAAATACCATTTACAATAACTAAAGAATCAAATACCTAGGAATAAGTTTAACTAAAGATGTAAAGAACTTATATACAGAAAACTACACAACACTGCGAAAGAAAATCAAAGAAGACTTAAATAAATGGAAGAATATTCCCTGTTCTTGGATATGAAGACTAAACATCATCAATATGTTTATCCTTCCCAAACTAATCTAATGCAACCCCAATAAAAATCAAAACTTCATTTTTTAATGAATTGGAAAAGCTAACTACAAAATTTATTTGGAAGGGTAAGGGGCCTGGAAATGCCAAAGACATATTGAAAAAGAAAAATGAAGTTGGAGGTATCACACCACCTGTATTTAAAATATACTACAAAGCTAGAGTGGTCAAAACTGCATGGTGTTGGAACATGGATAGACATACTGACCAATGGAACCTAATTGAGAGTTCTGATATAGATCCTCACATATACAGTCATCTGATATTTGACAAGGCCACCAAGCCCACTCAGTAGGGAGAGAATGGCCTCTTCAATAAGTGGTGCTTGGAGAACTGGATATCCATATGCAAAAGAATGAGAGAGGAACACCATCTTACACCTTATACAAAATTCAACTCAGGATGGATCAAAGATCTAAATATAAGAGCGAAGACATAAAGATCTTGGAAGATAATGTAGGGAAGCATCTATAAGACTAGTAATAGGTAATGGTTTCATGAACTTCACATCCAAAGCATGAGCAGCAAAAGAAAAAATAAATAAATGGGTTCTACTCAAAATTAAAAACTTTTGCACCTCAAATGACGTCATCAAGAAAATAAAAAGGCAGCCTACCCAATGGGAGAAAATATTTGACAACCATATATCTGATAGGAGCCTAATATCTTGCATATATAAAGAAATCCTATACCTCAAAAATAAAAAGACAAACAACCCATTTAAATAAATGGGCAAGTGACCTGAAAAGACACTTCTCCAAGGATGAATTACAAATAACTAAAAAGCACATGAAAAAATGCTTGACTTTGTTAGCTACTAGAGAATGATGGCTATTTAAAAATCAGAAGATTATAAGTATTGGAGTGGTTGTGGAAGAATGGGAACATTCATCCACTGCTGGTGGGATTGTGGAATGATCCAGCCCACGTGGAGGTCAGTATGGCAGTTCCTCAAAAAACTAACTATAGATCTTCTGTATGATCCAGCGATTCTACTGCTGGGTATGTACCCTGAAGAATTGAAAGCAAATACAGAAACAGATATATGCACACCAATGTTAATAGCGACATTGTTCACTATTGCCAAAAGTTGGAAATAACCCTGGTGCCCACCAACAGATGAATGGATAAACAAAATGTGGTACATACATATAATGGAATATTACTCAACTGTAGGATGGAATGAAGTGGTAACACACGGTATAACATGGATGAATCTTGAAGACCTCATGTTGAGTGAAGCAAGCCAGGCATTGAAGGATGAACAGTACATCACCTCACTGACATGAATTAAGGAAATTGAGCAGTGTCAGAGAGATATTGTCTGTAATATAAGTTTACAAGAAATAGAAAGAGAAGAGAAGGTTGTGAGCCATCACCCATATGGATGTAATCTATGGTAAAGTGATGGAGTGTAATTGTGTATTGAAGAGATGGGACAGGAGGGTAGGGACATTATTGGGTTGGGTGGTGAAGGGTTGACAGGTGGGTAGATTGGGCAGGGTGGTTTAGAAGGTCCAGGATACTGGGGGGAGGGATGGGAGAGGGACCAGGTGAACACTGGGGATTTGTGGGTATGAGGTTGAAAGTACAGAAGTGGGAATGCTATTATGGCAATATGACAAAGAAGGGTCACTGGTTTAGGGTGTTGGTTGGGGCTCATTCAAGATAGGGCCCACCTGGAGCAGACTTCTAGAGAGTGTGTGCATGTTCATCCTGTCATAATGTGTTGTATAAGTGGGTGGAGAGCCACATAATGAGCAGGAAAGAGTTGGACTCCCATTTTTGGGATCACCGATTTGTTCAGAAATAGACAGGCAGGAGTTTCTCAAGAGCAAGGGCAGTTCCGAATAGGGGAGGACAAACCAGTGTGAAAAGACCTCTTGTGGCATGTAACTATGAATCTTGTCATCCAATGAGTAAAGCCAGGGGTTCATCGTGGGCCCGGGGGACATGAGGGTGGGAGGAATAGAATAGATCAAACAGGGGGTATTTAGAGCTCAGTGGAAATGTTCTTCTTTACCACACAGTGATGGACACAGGACATAGTAAATATCAACAAAATTTATAAAAGTGTTAGGTCTAAAATGTAAACCATAGTGCAAAACATTGACAATGTTTAGTAGCTATGTTTCACTATTTGTATATCAGTTATAACACTGCTACCATCCACATATAAAAAGGTATTAATATGGGGGGGAGGAAAGGGGAAATATGTTGTGTATATGAGAGTCTCCTGTATTCTGTGACTGATTTTGCTGTAACATAAAACTTCTTTGAAAACAAAATGAAAAAATAGTGAGACACTGGGAAATGAGAAGGGGAAGGTGCCACGGTACAGACTGGACACCAGATATTGAAGTGATGGAAGGCAAAATGTCAAAAACAAATTTTTTTATATTGGTCATTTTTTAAATATTCCAATCTTTTAATTTTATTTAAGTTTTAGTTTTTTAAAAAAATTTATGTATTTTATCTCCTACATTTAATCTTTTCATTATCATTTTGTTTTCCTATTAATTGTATTCAGCTATTGTAATGGCTTCATCTTTGAAGAAGCATTGGATCACAGAAGGGTTACAACTGGTGTGGTGGAGGATCATACGTTTGGGGTGTCCGGGATGGTGGATGCATGGTAGGAAGTTCACTTGAGCATGAATAAAAGATATATAAAAAGGTTCAAATGTTCACTGGGTATTGTCACAGTGGGTGGAGAATAACTCGATAAGTGAGAGAATACTGAATTCCCATCCTGGAGAGCTCTGCCACATTCTCTAAGGGAGCTGCAACATTCCCCCAAGAACAGGGACAGTGACTGGCAAAGGAGGATGAGCCACTGATGGGCCCTTGATATTGATGACTACCTTATGAGTCTTTGCTCTTGAAATTGAAACTTAGCCTATTCTTATGGGGTGCATAAGGCTTGTCTCCTGAGACCCTCCTTTTTGCTCAAATGTGGCCTCTCTCTAAGCCAAACTCAGCATATAAATGCATTACCTTCCTCCCAGCGTGGGACATGACTCTCGGGGATGAGCCTCCCTGGAACCAAGGGATTGCTACCAAGTGCCAACTGGCCATGCACTGGAAAAAAACATTTGAATAAAAGGGGAAAAAATAAAGACAAATGTGTTTGTATGTTTAAGAGACTTCAAAATGCCTCAGGAGGTCATCCCAGAGGTAATGCTTATGCACATCTCAGTAGGATCTCATAGAATTCCAAAGTAGATATCATCCCAAATAATGGGGTTCCTGGGGTCTCTGGAGACACCCAGGTCTTATGTCAGGGTGGATAGCTCCAGAGTTTGGTGCCTTGCCAGTAGGCCCTACTTTGGAGTTTATGCTCCTGAGAATGACAGAGTTGGTCTCAACTATGTCTTCCTTCCACATGGCTCATCTGTCCCTTCCATTCAAACCTATACTTGGTGCTGGAGTTTGTAGGTGTACATCCAGAGACTTGAGGCTTTGGGCTGTCCATGTGCCAGCTTGGCCCAGAACCTTGGTGGAGCAGCAGTTCCTATTCTAGAGCTCATTGGACTCACCCAGAACAACTGGTGGGGAGATGATGATGGACAATGGTCATCCCAGGGAATGGAGAGATTCTACAGCTGCAGGCAGGATAATCCCATCCATCTTCCCCATAGGATATAAGCCCCCTCTGAATTGGAGGTGGAGTGGCTTCACCATCGCAGACTCCTCAGGATAGGGGAAAGAGTAATGGACTAGGGTGGACTTACTGGTGTTCTGCTATAGACATATTTTGATTCTAGCAATTGAAGAAATTTCAACATTGATGTGGTGTTAGCCACTGGTGCCTCTGGAGGCAGTGAGAGGGAAAGGCAGTTGTAATACAGGGGCTTTTCAGGGACTTGGAAATTGTCCTGAATGACATTGAAACAACAGATATAGGCCATTTTATATAATCATATAACATGCAGAACTCTGTGGGAGAGAGTGTGGTCTACAATGTGAACTATGGTCAATGCTTAATGGCAAAGCCCCAAGATGTGTTTATCAATTGCAATTAATGTGCCACACTAATGAAGGATGTTTATGTGGGAGGTTTTGAGAGGTGTGGGAGGTGGAGCATATGGAAATCCCTATATTATTGTGTAACATTTATGTAATCTAAGTGTATTTTTTAAAAAAGTTTTGAAAATATAACATGGGACTAGTTAAACCTTATGTGAAATGTGAATGTGGGTGATATTGCATGTACTTAATGCCATTGTTTGTATGCTTTCTGGTGCCTTATATTATTTCTGTGGACTTGGGATACACTGTTTTAATGCCCTAACTGCTTCGATAATGCAGAAGATTTAATGGGCAGATTGTACAGGGGAATGAGCATTGGGGTGGAGTATAGGGTAAAAAACAGCAACAACAACAATGTATTCATACTGTCTCTTTCTTGGGAATTGCCCTGCATGACATTGCAATGACAGATGTAGGCCATTATATATCTTCCCATAACCTACAGAATTGTGTGTTAGAGAGCGTGGACTACAATGTGAACTATGGTCCATGCTCAGTGGCAAAGCCCCAGGATGCATTTATCAATTGCAATGAATGTGCCACACTGATGAAAGATGTTGTTTATGTGAGAGGGTGTGGGAGGTGTGGGGAGTGGGGCATATGGGAATCCCTGTGGTTTTTTTTCATGGCATTTATGTAATCTAAGTATCTTTAAAAAGTAAATATAAATATATTTAAAACAGAAGACACTGGAGGAACATACAGAATAAATAAAAAGCATACATAAAAAGATAATAGATTTGATGGTGATGAAAGGCACAATGCAAGAAATTAAAAATGTGCTGTAAAAACATAAGAGCAGGTTTGAATAGGAAGAGGAAAGAATTAGTGACATTGAAGATTGAACATCTGAAATCACATAGATAGTAGATATAGAGATATAAAAAATACCAATAAACTAAAATAAAATCATTAGGGACAAATGGAACTAAATGAGTACACAAAATACACAAACATGCATTACAGACATCCCAGAGGGAGAAGACAAGAGAAAGGGGGAGAGAAGGAATGTTGAAAGAAAAAATGGCTGAAAATTTCCCAACTCTTTTGAGGGACATGGATGTACATGTCCAGGAAGTGTGGCACAAACCAAACAGATTAATGCTAAAAGGCATCACCAAAGAAACATGATCACCAGATTGTCAAATGCTCAAGAGAAAAAGAGAATTTTAAAAGCAACAATAGAAAAAGGATCCATCACATATAAGGGATGCTCAATAAAATTAAGTGTTGATTGCTCATATGAAACCATGGAAGAGAAAAGGCAATGATATGACATAGTTAAGGTGCTGAATGAAAAATCTGCTGGAATTTCATATCCAGCAAAATTGTCGCTCAAAAATGAGGGAGAATTCAAAATATTCACAAATAAATAGAAATTAAGAGAATTTGTCAACAAGAATCCTCTGCTTCAAGGAATGGTAAAGGGATTTCTTCAGGTTTAAAGGGGGGGAAAGGTGAGAGTGGGTTGGAAGAGAGTGTAGAAAGGAAGATTATTAGTAAGAATAACTAAAAAGATAAAAAGAGTAATAAAAACAAAAGTTGACCTATATAAAGCTAAAGAAAAAATGGCTAATATAAGTACTACCTTGACAGTAATAACACTGACTTTAATGGATTAAATTCTCCAATCAAAAGGCACATATTGGCAGAATGGATAAGGAAATATGAACAACCTTTACAATGTCTACAATGAACTCATCTTAGACCAAGGGATGTGAGGAGGTTCAAAGTGAATGGTTGGAAAATGATTTTACATGCAAACAATAACTAAAAATGAATGGGAATAGCTATACTAAAATCACACAAAATAGACATTAAATACAAAGATATTATAAGACAGAAAGTAGGGCACCATATATTAATAAAAGGGGTAATCAATCCAGAAAAAAGAACAATCATAAACACTTATGCAAGTAACCAGTGTGCCTCAAAATACATGAGGTAAACATTGGAAAACTAAGGGGAGAAATAGATTCAGCTACAATTGTAGTGGGGGAATATAATGCACCGTTATCACCATTAGACAGAAAATCTCAAGTGTTAATAAAGAAACAGAGACCTTGAATAATATGTTAGAGGATCTAGACCTCACAGGTATTTACAGATGATTACTCCCAAATAAAGCAGTTTATGCATTTTTCTAGAGCACATATGGATCATTCTCCAGGATAGAGCACATGCTTGATCACATAACAAGCCTCAATGAATTTAAAAATAATGAAATTATACAAAGTCATTTTTTTTTACTACAGCAGAATGAAACTGGAAAAAGGGGCAGAAAATGCAGAAGTTAAACTACACAAACTTAAACAATCAATGGGTCCAGGAGAAAATTGCAAAAGAAATCAGTGACTACCTTGAAATGAGTGAAATTGAGAATACAACATATAAAAACCTATGTGCTACAGCAGAAGCAGTGCTAAGAGGAAAATTTAAGACTTAAATGCTAATATTAAAAAGGAAGAAAGAACTAAAATTGAAGGCCTAAGTGGACACCTGGATTAACAAGGAAAGAAAAACTAATACCAAAACAAGCAGAAATAAGGAAATAACAAAAATTGGAGTATTACATGAAATTGAAAATAATAATAAAAAAATTTCTGGCAAAATTTTTAAAAACCTTTTTCATTGAGAAGATTAATAAAATTGACAAACCCTTAGCTGTACTAGGAATGAACAAAAAGAGAGAAGATTCAAATACATGAAAGAAAAAAATGATCCCATAGACATAAAGAGTTTAAGATGGTACTTTAAAGAACTGTATTCCAACAAGGTGGATGACTTAGTTGAAATAGACAAATTTCTAGAAACACACAAGCAATCTACATTGAGGAAAGAAGAAACTGATAAACTCAACAAACCAATTACAAATAATGAGATTGAATTAGTCATAAAAAACCTTCCACAGAAGAAAAGCCCAGTACCAGCTGCCTTCACAGGTGAATTTGGCTAAGCATTTTGGGAAGAAATAACATCAATTCTGCTTAAAGTCTTCTAAAAAATAGAAGTGGAATAAACATTCCCTACCTCAATCTATGGTGCCAACATCACCCTATTACTAAAGACACATAAAGATGCCACAAGAAAATAACTACAGACCAATCTCTCTAATGAAGCTGGATGCTAAAACCCTCAACAAAATACTTGCTAATCGTACTCAATAACATATTAAATGAATTATACACCATGATCTACTGGTTTTCATCCCTGGTATGCAAGGATGTTTCAACAAAGGAAAATCAATGTAATTAACCACATTACCAGACAGAAAAAAATCACATGATCATCTCCAGTGATGCAGAAAAGTCATTTGAATAAATACAGCAACCTTTCTTGATAAAAAACACTTCAAAAGGTAGGAACAGAAGGAAACTTCCTCAATATTATAAAAGGTATATATGTAAAACCCAAAACTAACATCACATTCAATGGTGAAATGCTGAAGGTTTTCACTCTAAGACCTGGAACAAGACAGGATGCCCTCTATCATCACTCTTTTTTAACATGTATTAGAAGTACATTTTTTGAGGACATAGGTAAGAAAAGAAATAAAAAGCATCCACATTAGAAAAAAAGTAAACAGTTCACTATTCGCAGATGACATGATCCTATACATAGAAAGCCCTAAAAAATCTGCAACAAAGCTTCTAGAGCTGATAAATGAGATCAGTAAAGAGGCAGAGTATAAGATCAACATGCAAAAATCAGTAACATTTCAGTACACTAATACTGAGCAATCTGAGGAGGAAATCAAGAGAAAAATTCCATTCACAATAGAATCAAAAAGAATCAATTATCTGCAAATAAACTTAACTAAAGATGTAAAGGACTTGTACACAGAAAACTTCCCAACATTTTAAAAGGAAATCAAAGTAGAACTAACGTAAATGGAAAAAATAATCCATGTTCATGGATTGAAAGACTAAACATCATTAAGATGTCTGTCTTACACTAATAGATTCACATATTTATTGCAATTCCAATATAAATTACAACATCATATTTCACTGAATTGGAAAAACTAATTATGAAATTTATTTGGAAGGGCCAGGAACTTTGAATAGCCCAACATATTGAAGAAAAAAAAAAAGGAAATTGGAGGAATCACACTACATGACTTTAAAGCATACTACAAACCTACAGTGGTTAAAACTGCATGGTATTGGCACAAGGATAGAAATACTGACAAATGGAATGGAATTGAGAGTTCTGATATGCATTGCATATATGGGCAACTGATATTCAACAAGACAACCAAGGACATTCAACTAGGGCTGAATGGCCTCCTCAAAAAATGGTGCTGCTAAAACTGGATATCCATACACAAAAGAATGAGAGAGGATCCCCATCTCATGCCCTATATAAAAATTAACTCAAGTTATTTCAATATCTAAATCTAAGTGCCAAGAACATAAAAATCCTAGAAAATAATGTAGGTAAGCATCTACAATATCTTCCAAGATACAAGGAAATGGTTTCATAAACTTTATACACAAAACACAAACAACAAAAGAAAAAAATAGATAAATGGGATCTACTGAAAATTTATAAAAATAACTTTTATTCTTCAAAGGTGTTTGTCAAGATGGTGAAAAGGCAGCCTAATCAATGTGATAAAATATTTGGGAACCACTTATCTGATAAGGTTTTAATATCTGGCATATATAAAGAAATCTTATATCTTGAAAATAAAAAGACAAAGTACCCGTTTAAAGAATGGGCAAGAGATGAATAAACTCTTCTACAAAGCAGAATTACAAATGGCTAAAAAGCACATTGAAAGATGCTGAACATCACAAGTGCTTAGGGAAATGCAAATCAAAACTACAATGAGATATTACTTTACACTTATTAGACTTGCTGCTACTAAAAAAAATAGAGAACTCAAAAGAAATGATGTGCGGAATGGGAACCCTCATCCATTGCTGGTGGGAATGTAGAATAGTGTAGCCAATGTGAGAGACAGTTTGACAGATTCTCAAGAAGCTAACTATGGAATTGCTGTATGATCCCTCAATCCCACTGCTGGGCATATATACAGAAAAATTGATAGCAGGCACACAAACAGATATATGCACACCTGTGATCATAGCAACATTATTCGCTATTGTCAACATTTGGAAGCATTTAAGTGTTCATCTACAGATGAATGGATAAGCAAAATGTGGTGTGTGTGTGTATGTGTGTGTGTGTATATATATATAATGGAATATTACTCAGCTATAGTAAGGAATAAAGTATTGACACATATAACAACATGGATGATCCTGAAGACTTTATGCTTAGTGAAGTATTTGTCAATAGAGACAAATATTGCGTGACCTCACTGATACAACCTAAACCTGTCAAGCAGACTCATAGATGTAGGGTCTGGAAAATCGGTTATCAGGTGACAGAAAGTGAGTAGAGTAGGTGAGGTATGCTCAATATAGGCAAAACCCATGATTACATGGAAAGGTATGGTTTGGCAGTGGAGGCTGATGATGGTGATGCAATGACATGAGTGGGGAAATGGTGCTGGAATGTGATGGTGAGCAGGGTGGGGGTTTGGGATGGACAATACTTGGAACTGGGAAGAGGACAGGAGGAAGGAATATCTGAACTATGGGGATTTGTATGTCTGTGGTTGAAACTGCAATGGAGGGAATACTTTTTAACAAATATGGCAGGGCAGGATCACTGGTGTAGGAGACTGGTGGGATATGTGGAAAAGGGTGCAACAGGGGCATACTTCCATGGAATATGAACGAGTTCATCTTGGAATAGGGTGTTATCTAAATGTGTGGAGACCCACGTAATAAACAAGAAAATACTAAACTCCCATCCTGGGGAGTCCTGCCACATTCTCAAATAGAAGGGCAAGAACATCTCAAGTACATAGGCAGTGCTCAATAAAAGCAAACAAACCAGTATGTCAAGTGCTCAATATTAATGTATGAAAATATGAACCCTATTCTTCAAAAATTGAAACTTAGTGGTTGCCATACATTCTGAAGGGAAGGTGAGGGAGGAATGGGTGGAACATGGCACATTTTTGGGGCATTGGAATGGTTCTGCATGATCTTGCAATGATGGACACAGGCCATTATACATTGTGCCAGAACCTAAAAAATATACAGTGCAAAAGGTAATCTGTAATGTAAACTAGTAACCATGGTTAGTAGCAATGTTTCAACATTTGTTCATCAATTTTAACAAATGTACCTTACTCATCTAGGATGTTATGTTAAGGAACAATGTGAGGGGAAGGGAAAATATAGGAATCCTCTATATTTTCAATGTGACTTTTGTGTAACCTAAAGCTTCTTGGAAAATAAAATGAAAAAAATAACATACTTGGGGGAACATACAGAAGAAATTGTCAATATGCATAAAAGAGGGAAGATCTTGTGGTGATGAAAGGCATAATGCAATTTTTAAAATATTTTGATGTTTACTTTTTTATTTTATTACTGTTCTTTTTTGTTGGCTTTAATTATGTGGATATTTGGTGTTGCAGCTTTCTTTGGGAGGATCACCGATCTGGGCTGTCAGTGGTGGGAAGATGCATGTGTGGGGCTACACCTGGTGCATGCCTCTATGGAGTGTGATTGTGTTCATGGGTTGTGTTTTCTGGCAGTGGAAACCCAAAGAATAACCAACAAAATATTAAATTCCTATTCTTGTGAGTCCTGCTTCATTCTCTCATAGAGTGGCAAGAGTCTCTGGAGTACATGCGCAGTGTTTAGAAAAAGAAGGTGGACTAATGCATCAGACCCTTTATATTCATGGTTGTACTTATGAACCTTGTTCTTGTGAAATTGAAGCTTGGCATAGTAATATATATTGCCTAATAGTTACCTCCTTAGAACCTCCTTGTTACTCAAATGTGGCCTCTCTCTAAGCCAATCTCAGCATATAAATTCACTAACTTCCCCTGATGTGGGACATGAATCCTGTGGATGAGCTTCCCTGTCATCAAGGGATTAATATGAGGCACCAGCTAATGATGCACTTGGAGAAAGACCTAGATCAAAAGGGGGAAATACTGAACGTAAATTAGTTTTATCGCTAAGAGATTTCAAAGTGAGTCAAGAAGTCATTCCAGAGGTTATGCTTATGCATGTTTAGAAGAATCTTACTGTCTCCCACAGTAAAATGTGCCTCATGTAGGCATGCTACTGGGGGCTCTAAAGACATCTAGAAACTATAGACAGGGCAGAAACCCCAGGAAATTGGGACCCTATCAGTGGGTCTTACTTCAGAATATATAAAAACCCATCTTCCCCAATGTATCAGAGTTAGATTCATTTATAATTTTTGTTCACATGGTTCTTCTGCCCAATTTATTTGAATCTATAATTAGTACTATACCCATTAAATACATGCCCCAGAAACTTAATCTCCCAACTGCTCATATGACAGCTAAGCCCTGAATCTCAGCAGAGTTACAGCCAATGTATACTCTCCAGTTCATTAGACTAACCCAGGAAAATTAACACAAGGATGATGATGGAAAATGCCCATCAAAAGAGCAGTTTATCTGCAACTGCAAGCAAGATGGTTCCATTTATCTGCCCCATGTGATCTAAGCTCTCTTTCAATCAGAAACAGAGTGGGCATCACCATCCCCAAAACCTCAAGCTTGAGGAATGCACAAATATAAGGGTGGAATGCAAATACGGACTAAAGTAGACATATAATTCTACTAGTGGAAGAACTTGTAAGATTAATATAAAGACAATGGTCACCAGAGGTTCTTAGGGGAGAGAAAGGGAAGAATATATAAAATGGAGCATTTTTGAGACATTTGAATCGTTCTGAATATATTGCAAAGACGATACAAGCTATTATATATCTTGTCAAAACCCATAAAATTATGTGGTGCAAAGTGTAAATCATAATGTAAACTATAGACCATGCTTAGTAGCAATGCTTTAATATTTTTTCATTAATTTTAAAAAACATACAACACTAATGAACATGTTAATGGGGGAAAGTGTGGGGGTAAGGGGGTTATATGTGAATCCCCTATATTTTGAATGCAACATGTATGTAGTCTAAAACTTCTTTAAAAATAAAATAGGCAAAATATTGACTAGATATTTCTTCAAAGAAGACATACAAATGGCCAATAATTACATGAAAAGATGCTCAATCTTACGAGTCATCAGGCCATGCAAATGACATCCACAATGAGACAACACTGCACATTCACTAAGATAGTCTAATTTAAAGAAAAAAATAATAAATAAATGTTGTTGAGGGTACAGACAAATAGGAACCCTTATACATTGCTGGTGGTACTGTAAAATGATACAGCCACTGTGGTAATCAGTTTGGTGATTACTTAGATAATTAAAACAGATTTAACACAAGACCCAGCTCTGGTGGTTTAGAACTTACTCCAAGAGTAAGAACATAGCAAAGAAGAATAAAATAATAAATGTATGTCAAAAGTCAAATGATATAATATGAAAGTGCTCAGTCAACAGGTGGAAAAGTTAGAACAACAAGAAAAGAGAAAATATATATAATAATAAAGAATAAACATTGTTAACCTGTAGCAGTTTGATATTGTTTATGAAATCCAAAAATAGATATTGGATTATGTTTGTAAACTTGTCTGTTACTCTGGGTGTATTAGTTTGTAATAAATTCAGAGGTTTAACTTTAACTTGATGAAATAATGATTAAGGCTTTGTTTGAGCCACAACCATAGGATGTTGATTCCCCATCCCCTTCATGGGTGTGAACTCACAGAGAAAACAACATGACAGAGGAGTTAGCAGGAGTTTTTGATGCTGGTACCCGAGAAAGTAAACTCACAGGAGAACACAGGCATAGAGATGGCTCCATAGAAACAGCAGAGACCCTTGAAAGTGAGAGAACCTGAAAGTTTACAGCTGACCTTGTGGAGAGAACAGAGCATCTGAGCCTGAAGAGAAACAAGACCTTGGAGAGAGACAAGAATTTTCCCAGTGTACAGCTGATATTGGAAAAAGCTGGGAACATGGAGCCTTAAGAGGAAGAGGAAGCCTGAACCCTTGCAGACTTTGGCAGCCATCTTGCTCCAACACATGGCAACAGACTTTGGTGAGGGAAGTAACTTACACTTTATGGCCTGGTAACTGTAAGCTTCTACCCCCAAATAAATATCCTTTATTAGGAGAAGGAGCAATTCTTATAGAAGAATTCCAACTTTTAAATGTTGAAGGAAGAAGGAGATGGAATATCACAGTAATAATTGCATTATGTGATATTTACAGAAACATGAACAATTCATGGGTTAAAATATAGAAAAGAAAATATTTTACTAACTTCATAATATTGCCTTTGAGATGGTTTTTAACATGTTTGCTAATCCTTGATTCTTCTTCCTACAGGAATTGGGGATTCATTATCTTCTACTTGTGTGAGCCAGACTTATGGGATATTTCTTCAAATAGGCTATGGAAAGAAAGGAAAAATAATCCATGCTGTGGAGGCTGGTGTTTGCATCACAAGTCACCTTGAGAGCTATTCCTGTGGCTGGAGTTTGAAACTCCATTTCCCAAAATGGGGGAGGAAGACACAGTGTGGCACCGACTTTAGCTATGGATTAGTAAATTTGGCTGGTTAAAGTATAATCCTAAGAACAGCTAAAGTTTAAATATGTCCAAATCAGAAAGAGGCTGGTAGCCACCAATTTAACTCTGCCCCTGACATGAGGGGAAGTGAGGCTGATTGAAAATCACAGTTCTGGTACGGACTGGATTCTTTCCACTCTGACCAAATTGCACGTCTAGCCTAAAGTCCAGCCCCACCTCCAGGAGGGAGAAAGCTGGGGGGACCAGGACCACCGCCCTGGGAAACTACAAGCCATGCTTCAGAGGCTGGTGTCTATCCTACTCTAGGAGCAAGCCACCTCAGGAGATATTTTATGGAGTTAGAAGCTCTGTTTCCCGTAAACAGGGGAAGAAGAGATGGTTGTCCATTGACTTCAGTTATTGTTTAGTGGATTTGACTGCATAAAGTATAATCCTAGGAACAGGTAGGTTTTGAACCTGTCCAAGTGGGAAAGAACCTGGGAGTCACCATTTTGTCTCTGCCCCTGGTATGAGGGGAAGCCAGCCTGACTGAAAACCACAGTTAAGTTAGGGACTGTCTTCTTATGACCAAGATCAGACTCTACCCCTAGCATAGGATCCAGCCCCAACTCTGGCATGGAGGAAGCTGGTGGGACCTGCACCAGGCTCTCCAGGCAACTGCAGGTGCTTTTAACCAGCACAGATTGAATAGTTGGATACCTGGGTCTGCATTCCCACATCCAAATAGGATAGAAGAGGAGTTGGGTTTCCTCAGCCTCTCTGATCAACTGCAGGCATTTTCAGCCCACACAAACTGGTGAGAACCTTTAAGTCCCTCTCCACCTTTGACCCCTCCCCATAGGATAGGAGGGGGCTGGTGTTCCGCCAACCTTTCAGGGCAATTGCAGGTGCTTTTGGCCTACACAAACTCAACCATTGGGCACCTGTGACTCTACCTCCACTGCCAATAGGACAACAGAGAGCCTGTATTTGTCCAGCCTCTCTGGGTAACTGCAGGTGCTTTTGGCCCACACAGCCTGGACTGGTGGGTACTTGTGCATCCACCCCCACCCCAATAGGAAAGGAGGGGCCTGGTGTTTCCAAGCCTTTCCAGGAAATGGCAGGCACTTTCAACCTGCACAGACTGGACTGTTGAATGCCTGTGGATCCACCCCCACTACCCAGTAGGATAGAAGGAAGATTGTGTTTCCTCAGCCTCTCCAGGCAGCAAGAGGCACTTTTGGCCTGAAAGAACTGGACTGTTGTATATATATATGGATCCACCCCAAGGCCCAATAAGATAGGAGGGGTCTGGTTTCTCCACAGCTTCTCCAGACAATGGCAAGTACTTTCAGCCTACAGGGACTGAACTGTTGGGTTCCTGTAGATCCAAACCCACGTCTAATAAGATAAGAGGGGACTGGTGTTTCCTCTGCCTCTTGGGGCAATGGCAGGTACTCTTGGCCTAAAGGGACTGAACTGTTAGGTGCCAATGGATCCACCCCTTTCACCCAATAGGATAGGAGGGACTTGGTGTTTTCTCAGCCTCTCTAGGCAACAGTGGGTACTTTTGGTCTACAGGGACTGAACTGTTGGGTGTCAGTGTTTCCTTTCTCACTCCCTGAAGGACAGAAGGGACAGTACTTCCTGAGCCTCTCAGGGCAACTGCATGTACATTTGGGCCACAAAGATTAGATTGTTGGACAGTCCAGTAGGTACATCTTCCCCCCAGTGAGGTGGAGGATGGTCTACATCAGTTTACCTGGGCAATTGTGGTCATTTTGGACCCACACAGCATAGATTGTTGCCCACAACTGCACCTCAATCTCTGCCTCATGTAGGGGAGGAAAGGTTGTGAAGCTTCATCAGTCTATCTGGGCAACTACAGACAGTCTTGTACTGCACAACTTGGATTATCACACATAGCTGCATTTCTGTCCCAGGCAGAGGAGAAAGTGGGAGAATCTTCAACAAATCCTGGGGCAATATGAACAGATTCAGCTGCCATAGCTTACAATACCAATTACATCCTTGGCTCCTACTACACAACCAGCAAGGGAGAAAAGTCAAGAAAACCCTAAACTAAAGGAGAAACTACACCCATAATAAATACAATTAGTAAGCCAGATGCAAAGACACCAACAAAAAATTGCAATCCATAACAAGAAACACAAAGATCTGACCCACTTGAAGGAACAAGATAACCCTGCAGATAACATAAAGGAGTTGAGACAACTAATCAAAGATGTTAAAGCAAATCTCCTTAAGAAATTCAATGTTATGGCTAAAGAGATTAAAGATATTAAGATGACACCAGGTGAACACCAAGAAGAATTTTCAAGCATACATGAAAAAAAAATAAAAATCTTTTGGGAATGAAAGGTGCAATAAATGAAATTTAAAATACACTGGAGACATATAACAGCAGATTTGAGGAGGCAGAAGAAAGGATTGGTGAGCTTGAAGAAATGGCTTTTGAAAGCGGACATACAAAAGAACAGATGAAACAAAGAAAGGAAAAAATTGAACAGGGTTTCAGAGAAATAATGACAGCAAGAGATGTACAAACATATGTGTCATAGGTGTCCCAGAA
>JAQZBX010050447.1:0-19658 GCA_029593785.1 Cabassous unicinctus | reverse complement strand
CCCTCTAGGATTCCCATAATTCCTGTATTGATAAGTTTAATGGAATCCTATAGGTCTCAGGCTCTGTTTTTTTTTTGTTTTGTTTTGCTTTGTTTGTCTTTATTCTTTTTCCTCCTATGCTTGAATTTTTTCATTTGTTTTGACATGATGATTATTGATTTTTTCTTTTATGAGTAATCTTTTGTGGAAATTCTATAGGGAATCTTTCATTTCACTTATTTTGGTCTTCAACTCCATGATTTATTTTTGATTCCAATTGAGAATCTCAAAGAGATACTCATTGTTCATTCATTGTTTTCCTCATATTCTTTAAAGATTTTTCCATGTTACCTTTATCTCCTTGAATTTGAAGATTTATTTTTAAGTCTTTGTCTGATATGTCCAAAATGTGGTCTTCTTCATTGATGGTTTCTGAATTTTTATCTTGTTTTTTTTTGGATGGGCCATCATTTCCTGTTCCTTTATTCATCTATAATCTGTTGTTGCACACTGTAAATTTTAAGTGTTAACTTTGAGATTTACTCCCTGAGTGGACTGAACCTTGTTTCTATCCAGCTAATGATATGACAGAGATTTTTCTAAAGTTCCAGGAGCTAACAAAAATAACAACAATGAAAAAAGGAAACAGCACCATTCATGGTCTTTGCAAATTGTCCTTGATTTGGCTGGTGGTTTACATCAGAGTTTAGCCCTCCTATCAAGATGATAAATCCCAGGAAAATGTAAAGTATACAGTCTTCTCTGTCATATCTGAGCCTGTATGGAAACATAAAATTTGCTTCTTTACCTGGGCTTTATCTTGCTCAGGGCCATAGGAATTCCTGTGTTTACACTTTATAGGAGATCAAATCCCCCCCAAGCTCTCTTTGAAATAGACTTTCCCACCCTCCTCATTGTTCTCTCATATGAATTAATGCAGGTAGTCCTTTGCTCCAGGATTTTCTTCCCTAATTATTTATTTCACTTCTTCACCTGTCACTAAGCAGCTTCTTTGCCTTCAGGAAAAATTCCAAGAGGGCAAGCTGGTGACTGGTTCTGGATTAAGGCTTTCAGGTTTCCACTGGATAGAGTGGCACTACAATTTTCACATAGTGGTTATTGTGGTCCATATGGAACAGGGTCAATGACCTAAAGTGGGAGCACAGTCTGGCTCAAAAACATGTTAGGGAGGGTGTGGAGGAAGCACTAGAAAGTGGATGACAAACTTCACCTACCATTTTTCAGGCTGTTTTTTTCTTGATTTGGTGCTTTCCCAGTTACTGATATCTTCTATGTGTTTTCTAGAATTTTCAGGAAAATGACTTTGCAAGTTTTGGCAAGTTTTTCAAAGAATCTGTGGTAAGACAGCACTCTGGTCTTGTGTAGTACCACTTTGGCCAACTTAAACAGGAACAATTCTTTCATATAAAATGGCTCATGTGATGGTTATGCTAATGTGTCAACTCATCAGGTAATTTTGCCCATTTGTTTGGTCAAAGGAGCACTGGGATAATTGTAATACAAGGATATTTATAGACTTTAGTCATCAGTGAGTTTACTGAATTTACTGAAGAGATAACATACAATCAACCAGGGAGATTGCCATCAGCAATGAGTGACATTTTATCCAATCAGTTGAATGCCTTAAAAGGGAAGTGATTTCAGCAGTCAGAGAGAATTTTCTAGCTCATCTTTGGACAGCCAATATCTCCTGGGAACTTGTGAAGGACCTTCATTCCTTCATCAGACCTTCATTGGAGCCACTGAATTGCAACCTGCCTGTGGAATCTAGACTTGTGCTTCCCTCAGTCATGTGAGAGAATTTTATAAAATCTATTTTATAAAATGTTATTTACAGATACATCCTGTTGATTCCATTTCCCTAGAGAATCCTGACTAATACATCCCACTTCTGGTACCAAATTCTGTTTTAATTAGCCAAAATGGTGCTGATCCAAAATACCAGAAATCTGTAGGCCTTTACAATGGGTATTTATTTAGGTTAAAATGTTACAGTTACAACACCCAAAGTCTGTTGCCACATGTTGAAGCAAGATGGTGGGTGATGTCTGCAAGGATTCAGCCTTACTCTTTCCTTCTAAGACCCTGTGGTCCCATTTTGTTCCTATCTCAGTTGTAGGTTAGCATAGGGCTCATCTATCTTTCTCTGGGGCTCATTTCTTTCTGGACACAGCTGCTCTGGTCTTTTAAAAAGGTCAGTTGTAAACTTCAGGCTCATCTCTCTTCCTGGGGCTGCAGGATTCTCTGTGTATCTTCTTTTTGAATCTACTTCCATGGGAAAGTCTCTTTTATCAGCCCACAAAGGGGACTAGGACTCCATGCTGAGTACATTAGCAAAGGAAATTGTGGGATGAAACAGCTGGGATGTCATGTTTGGAATGGCAGAATGTCTATGGATGCCTAAGGCCCCATTGGGCTGGAAGCCAGCAAAATTCCAGGCAGAAATTACAACAATTTGAGAGGATTTGAGAACAGAACTGAAGTGTTCTAACTTTTCTTGTGAAAACTAAAACTGTTTACAGTAATGACCAATGAACTAAAATCTTAATGTTTCTTTTAAATGTGAAGAACATTGCTTTATCATATAAAAGCCATTTTCAGTGTTTAAAGATATTCTTTTGGATTCTGTATTTTGTGGAAATTGTTCCTTAGAGGAAAGGGACTCAAAAATGATTTTCTATTTGTACTGCATGCCTTCAGATTGGAAAAGGGAAAAATTTTATTGTGAAATTTAAAATACTCATAATAATAATAACTGCTATTCATGTAACTTCATCATAGGCAGATAGAGCATTTGTCTGATTATGTTGTGGAGAAGGAAGAGTAAATGAAATTCAGTAAGATATCCTAATTATCTTATATTCATAAGGTGATGCATATATTTCATTTTGACTCACTCCATATCCATGCCAATTTCTTTATAAACATGAGTCTTAGTATTACAGAGACTGCACAGCTAAACACTGGATTTCACAGAATCCCTTGCAGCTAAAATTCCACCAATTTCCTAGGATCTTTGGAAGTGTTTGCCCAACATGACATAAAGAAGAAGTGAGTAATATGAGATAGCAATGTCCTGTCAAGAGACCTGATGTCAAATGAGTACCATGGCAGATATGATTAATTGGTTTCTCCAAAGTCTATGGAGGTAGAAGCAGTTTCCTGATGTGGGAATTCCTCAATTATAGCAAATTCTGTGGGGTCTGGGAACCTCAGTGGCAGCAGCTCCCTCAGCAGGGCAATTCTGTGATGTGTTTCTGGATCTGAACTTAAGTTGGCAGCCTGGAGTCTCCTCTTGTAGGTCAACTAATGATTTGATTCAAAAAATGATTTTGAATTGTGCACTGAAATATGTTGAAAGTGATAAAATGAGACAGAGTGACTGTGAAAGAAGTGGAAGTTTATGGAACAGTCTGGTTGTGCAATGGGTGAAAATTGACTAGTTCAGAGACCATGTAAGAATTGGAAGTTTACTAGGTTGAGGTCTGTGCAATACATAAATGTAATGTCACACATTGGGGTTGCAAGAATGATAGGAGAATTGAACACCTGGATTTCAAAGGGTCAGAGATGATGCAGAAAGGATGTTCAACAGGTGCTATTTAGTTACTTGCATCAGCTGTGCAAGGAGAAATAGTTGAGTGGCTTAGGGTGGGTGTGTAATGAGTAAAATTAAGGAAGCAATAAGGTTATGCAACAGGTGTCATTGAATAGCATCGAGTTGAGTAGCATATAGTGGATTGTAAAGAGGGAAATGGAATGGCACAGAGTGGGTTTCCAAATCCTGTAATTTTCTGGTGTACATTGCATATGCAAGAAGTAAAAGTTTAACTTTTACTTGCACACTTGAGTGTGCAAGGAGTGATAGAGGGATAGCATAGAATGGGCGTGTTCTGAATATTTCTTAAATAACACACAGCAAAGTGTGCATATTCAATGAATGGAAGGCATAGCATAGCTTTGCTGTGCAAAGGGTGATAATTGAATAATGTAAGCAGGTGTGCCAAATGGAAGTACCACTGAGAACACTTATGCAAGGCATGTAAGCTGAAAAGTGAGTTGCAAAGTGTGATGACTGAATAGCAAAGTGTGTATGTGCATGGATTAGTGAATGGAATAATCTTAGTTCTGTAATGAGTGTAAGGGGCATAGCATAAAGATGGAGTGCAGTGATTTTAAGTTGGATGGTTTATAACAAACGTGCAAGAAGTTTATGTTGATTAGGACACAAAGGTTGTGCCAAAAGAGTTATGTTTAGTTTTAAGGATGGATTGTTGAATGCAGAGAACAATGGTGCAAGTGTGAACATTGGGTGGTGTTTAATAGGTATGTAATTAGTGGTTGTTGAACCACAAATAGTGAGTGTAAGAGAGATTATAATTCATTGGGACATAGTGAGTGTTCAGGCAGTATAAATGAATGCTACAACCTGGTTGTACAATAATTATAGGTTGACTATCTAAGTGATAGTGTATAATGATTGGAATTTTAACAGTTCACAAATGGTGTACAAGGTGTTTAATTTGAACAGCAAAATGGGCATGCAAATTTGATACGCAAATAGATCAGTTGGTTGTGCAGGAAATCGTATTTGGCTGATGCAGAATAGGAGTTCAAGGAGGTCTTGAATTGCAAAAGATGCCAATACTAGAGGCAATGGTAGAATGAAACAGCTTGACTGTGCAGAGTGGAAATGGAGGTCATAGTTTTCATATGTAGTAGGATAAGTTGAATAACCTAGAGAGGATTACTGAAATGAAAGTTGGATGGAGCACAATGGGTATATGGCATTGTAAGCTGAGTAGAACACAGTGGGTTTGCAAGGAGTTATGGTCAAATAGCAAATGGAGTATAGGCAAGTTTTGATGTTAAATGCAGAGGGCAAGAGTGGATGTTGGATGGTGCAGAAAGGATGACAATGCTGTGGGTGTTGGATTGCAGAGGGAGTGTGGATGGAGTCATAGTTGTATGGCACACAATGGGTATGCAGCAAGTGGAGGGAAATGACATCAACTTTGTTTAACAAGTGAAAATGGAATAGCACAGATGGGTACAATGAATGAATGTTGCACCCATGCTGTGCCATTTAACTATCACACCTTGCAGAGCCACTTTTTGTGATTTTAAAGTCTTTTCACATCAGTTCTGTGTCATTCAAATATGACCCCTTAACACTAAGTTGTTACATTCACCTATCAATCATGCACACCCACTTTGTCAACTTATATGCTTTGAAAAACATTTGCAAGCCATTAAACTTCCAATCATGCCAGGGAGTCTCTGATCTTATATACTTTGCCCAACAAGGCTATGCCATACTCTTTCCACCACCCTACACAATTCAATTATCACTCTGTGAACATTTGTTTAACAAACATGCCTTGCACACCCACATCAAAAATTTTGCACACTTTTTCTGTGCCACTAATCTCTCCTGCTTGGCACACTCATTTTGCAATTAAACATTCACACATTGCAACCCAGTCTGCAACATACAACATCACTCTCTTCACAACCACTGTAATGGCTACACCTTAAAATAAGGTGGACCTCTGCACAACATGTGGTTTGGACTATGAAATGGATGATGCTTCATATACACCAGGAGAGTATGAAAAAAATTATTACTCACATAATGAGGTTATATGTGGAAAGCAGGGCATATTTTCCAAGCAAGTCCAAAAATTACTTGAAAGAGTAAAGGAAAGCTTGGGATTTTCATCATGGTTAGGGGTTGAGACAGAGATGAGATATCCTGCACAAAGTCAGGGGTGTCCATCATTTGAACTTTCCACTGACACCAAAGGAGGGGGCAATCAGGATTTCTTATAAGCTTGCCCAAATGTAGGAAAGGAGGAGAAAATAAAGAGGTGAGGTTTAAAATACTTCAAAAATCAAATATTGGAGTCAGACACTTTCTTGCAAACCCTCTCTAGTGTTTGATGAATAAAATATATCATGTTTAATTTAATTGAGTTTGAACTTAAGTAAGCTATTTTGGTGCTCTCTGAGACCTGCAAACTTAAGTTAATAAGGTGAATATTCTGTTGAAAGCCTTCTCCAAGAAACTGGATTTGTGTATTCTGAAAGTGAAATGGTTGCCTTGGTCACTTAATAAATTCTGGAACTACATTAGATAGGGAATGGCTTGGTGAGACCTTGTTTTCTGACTTTAGTCTATGTAGAGACAAATGTGTGTTTGATTTATATATTGGGTATCTATAAGGCAAATTATTTGGAAAGTCTTTCATCTATTTGGGAACAACATTGGATAATAAATTGTTCTTGCTGTATTTGGTCACACAAGATATCCAGAACATTGACAGTTGCCCAAGAGTTTGTAAAAATGTGCTGATGATGCATATTTTTGGCTAGGAAATCCAGTACTAAGAGAACTTGGCCAATTGAGTTGGCACCAGAATCCCATATTTTGTCTGGGACATCTCAATTAAGGAATATAAAGCAATAGTTCTTCAGTGAGATCTATAATATGTGATGGTGGTGATTACTATAAAATGTATGAATTCTCTTCACTCTTCACTCAGTTGATCCCAAGGGGCTTTTCAGATCACCAAGGGGTCTGCTGGTGAGTTTCTCCAGCACAGTGGCATATTTCAAAGGACTAAAGAAAGAAGAGCCAACTTCTATTGCAGATAGGATATGTCAGAGAACTCAGGTTTGAGCTTGTAGGGTGCTCATTTCATGACACAAGGCATAACGGAAATCTGGATACCAAGGTCTAATGGATCAGTGCCTTTGAAAGTCTCTATTTCAAGGAAAGTCCAGCATGTGGCCAGCAATTTCCACTCTACTGTCAAGTACCAGGAGGACAGTCTCTTGCATCAGAAGATCCTGGACAAGTTTTGGCCATCATAGGTGGTCCAGAGTCTCTAGGAGGCATGAGAAGATGGTGGCAAAGTCTCTACAATGAAGGAGACTCTAGAAGGCATGAAAGGGAGTTCCTGATTTTTTGCCATTTTGACAGATACTAGAATGTTTTGAGAGGACCTCATTCAAGGTGAACCAATTTGCAAGAAAGAATATAAATATCTTTAAATACCATTTTTAAATGAGTAGTACATTGTCTCCAGAAACTTTACAGTCTAAAACAGGGCCTAACTGAGGAAGAGTAAAGTTGGGTGGAGGTAGTTCTTAAAATTAGTCAAAATGAAAGATTTATTTTATTTTAAAATAAAAAATTTTAAAACAGGCTGTTTCATGAAAAATGTTTTCATAATTGTTTTTTTAAATTTATATTTATCTCTTGGAAGAGACAGATTTATACCTGCATCGGTTCTTACCCAGAAATGGCTTCTTATCCCAAGGGATGAATATTAGACATAGAATCCAAACCCCATTCAAAACTTAATTACACATGTTGTTAGTTGCCACAAAACTTCTCTTGGTAATTAGTAATAAGACTGCTCAGTTTTTTAAAAGAATGAAACAAGTTTAGGTGTGAAATGACATTTTCAGCCATTAAAGCTGATGTTATTATCTGATTATCTGTAATGATACCTCAGGAAAGCATAGTTGGTATCTACTCCTATGTTGAAAAATCAGAATAAACATTTGTTTTAACTAACACAGGATGGAAAATTTGTGTTAAAAATAATTGAAGGAAGAACCCAGCAACCTAGACCATTGTCTCTTGAAGACTATCCACTTTGAACATGAATAAAGTTGTAAAATGCCATAGAATTTATGCTTGCCCTTCTTGATTCACAGGTAATTAAGTAGAAAATATTTTTAATATAAAGGACACTATGAAAATGGTTGGTATTATTATATAGCTTGGCATAGCCCCCCACCTCCCAATACATCCTCTAGCCAAAGCTCAATGGGATACTCTAGAGCCATGTCTACACCACAATCTCCAGTCCGAATATTAGTAACCCCAAACATCTAAATCAGTCTATCTCTCCAAGTATTGAAAACTGAGACATTGAGATTAGTTGTCACTGGTGGCTGAATCACATTCACTCTGGACAAAATTTCTAAAAACTCCTGCTACTGAAGTCCTTGGACCAGCCCTGTGACTTTCCTTCCTGAAGCTTGACTCTTAACTGCTCCTTGGACTCCATGATACAACCAAGTACATTTTGATGAAGTTTCATGTTTCTAAAGTTGTTACTATCCATCTAAGTTCTTGGAAGCTTATGGAGCATTGAGACATTATGCCATATGACAAGGCTCATCTCATCTCTGGACATCATTTTCTCCACTGGTTTCCAAATTCTATGGCCTCACAATGGACTTTGGTCAACAGGTCTATGAGAGAGCTGAGCATTCTCATTCTAACCAGTAAGCTGCTTCAGACACAGTAGCCATTTTTTGACTATTTGCATAGGCCTTGCTGGGACATAGGGGCGTCCTGATACTTTGGAAGCAAGGTAAATGTAGGAGATTTGTCAATTTACATATTTCATATAATCCATTATTTTTTACTCCTGCTACACCATGCACTGTAGAATTTCTCTATGCAACTTATTGTCTTTTGGCAAGAACTATTTGTGGATTCCATCATGCATTTCCCTTGCCCCACATGCTACCCTTGGAAAAAAGCAGACATTGGATGGTTAGGGGTACACCAGCCCTTGAAAGCCAGTCATGATCCCCTTGAAAGCCCCACTTCCCAACATGGTCTACCTTTATTGTTCATCTAATGGGCAGGGTGCCCAGGTCTTCATTCATTCTCTCTTCAATGTATAGTTTATACCAAATGCTCTGGTGTTTCCAGGGTTTTGTTTTTATTCTGAGAGAACCCAGATGTGTAAATAAAGTACTTGCAAGTCCACAATCTCCACAGTCTCCAGAACAAGATTTTTTTAAAGTTTCCTGAGACTACCTTCTTTGTTCTGATTATGATTTAGTGTCTTCCCAGGAATTAATACCCCCCACTAACAAGCAGCAAAGGCCACTGGATCAATGGAATGGAAGATCACAAGGAAATATGGGGTGGAGTGACAGTAAGGAATCTCATTTGATATTCATAATTTTATCCTGCTCCAATTGTAACTAAAACAAACAAAATTACTACAAAAATTAGACCAAGGAACAGATTTTCAGGAAAAATATGTGGTTGTGTTAAGAAGGAGAAAAGCAACAGACTTACCTCAACATTCCAGAAAGGGTGGCAAACTGATTAATCAAGTGTCCTGGAACCATGTGCCCTTGGATTGAACCTCTGGTGAACAGAGAAGAGAGGAAACAGAAGGGTAATAAAGTTGGGAATTTGCTTCTATGATATTGCTGGTAATGTAAATTGTAAACAGTGCTTTATTAAATGCTTTTAAACAATTATCCAGTTTTGTGCATCATCTGTTTCTTACCAGGCACTGGACTGCTGGACTGATGCACACATTGGCTTCATCTTGATTCTCTGGGAAGTAGGAGTCTCCAGGAGGTTGTACAGCCTGTGTACCTCTTTTGAGATCAGTCCTCTCTTCAAGCTAATGTTATGATCAAGTCATTTTCTCTGAGTGCCAAGCATTTCTCAGTGAATGTGAGACACTTCCTGAATCTACAGAAGTTCTAGAACTGATGGATGGATGGAGTTGGATGCGTGAGCTGATGAGGACAGTAGTGTTATGGAAAAAGTGGCTCTGGGTTAGGCAGTTTTATTAGACTGTTATACGGTATCTCCAAAGAAAATGAGAGGTGAGGATGATGTCACAGATGCCCCATTGTGTCACTTCCAGACCATCAACAGGGGACTGGTTGGGCAGGTGATAGGTTGGGGTAAAATTTCAGAGCCCAAAGGCCTGATACTGAACTAAGCCTAATACTGAGTAGATGAGTTAGCAATGAAGAGGAAGCTCCTGGGATCCTGCTCCTTCTAGTTTTCACTTCTTTCTTCAAAGTTGATTATGCTGAGAACTCTTTTCCTATGCTCTGCTTCCAGTATCTCAGGCATAGATTCCTGCCTCAGGCTTCCTGACCTTATCCAGCCATCTCAGCCTTCCTTCAAGTCACCTTATGTTCCTGTCATCATGTCCAGGTCCAACTGTGGCTGCTTGCACAATTGTAATGTCCTGCTAACCTACATGGAATTGGCTGCCTTGAGAAGCTGAACCTCTACAGAGATCAAGGATTCATCATGACAATATTTCACTGCAGTTTCCTATGTCAGGGATAAACACCCTTGAGGCAAGGAAGTCCCCAGGGACCACTCCTCTGCTTCTGAAAGAAAATTTCTACTTCTCATTGAATAAAAGAAAAAAGACCAAAGGAATTGGACTCAAAACAGGGAATGAAATGATCAAGGGCCATTACCCTACAGAGGAAAAGCTGAACAAAACAGAATGAAATTCTCCAAAGATGCACATCTTCTTCCCCTGTTCTGTGATGGATTTCAACTTTGTCCAAGGGAATAATGCAAGATGTTGAATAAAATATCCTCTTCAGACTGACCCTGATACAATTACCCCTGTGAAGGAGGAAGCTTATTTTCTCCTACTTGGAGAAGTAGCCTACTTCTTCATCTTGACAATACATGCACAGTCCTTTACTACAGGCACCAAGAATGGGCTCATAAACAAGAGGCTATCCACTCCCATGATGACTTTTGTAATTAGAAAGAATGTCACTGCCTGGCTTCAAAGGTTCAAAGGACAGGCTGACTCTCTTGTTAGGGGTTAATGCAGCTTGTGACTTTAATTAGAAGCTCCTGCTCATTTACTATTCTGAAAATCTTAAGGCCCTTAAGAATTATGCTACATCTACTCTGCTTGTGCTTTATAAATGCAAAAAAAAGGCCAGATGAGAGAGCATCTGTTTACAGCACAGTTTACTGAATACTTCAAGCCCTCTGTTGAGAACTACTGCTCAGGAAAGATTCCTTTCAAAATATCATTGACCACTATGAAAGTCCTAGACGGCATATTCTTTGAATGTAAGACTGCTTTATATACATTGAAAATCTGTTGTTTAGTGTACCCACCTTCATCAATTACATTAGTAACATGTTCTGTATGAGGCTTTTTGCTTCTCCTTACTTTTATGTTATGGAAACAGCCTCTTTCCTTAATCCTCATGAACCAACCTCTGTGAGTTTCAAATTTTTCTTCTGCAGCCTCCTCACCTCTCTTCTCTCAGCCTTCACTGAATTGAAGAGAGTTAGGGCCTTGTTCTGTACTGGGGTTTCACTTAAGGGAGTGTTGTGGCTAGTTTCATCTTCTACCCAAACCAATAAAACTTTCTCCATATCAGCAATAAATCTCTTTCACTTTCTTATCATTTGTGTGTTCACTGTAGAAGAGCTTCTAATTTCTTTGAGGAATATTTTCTTTACATTCACAACTTCACTCTTTCACACAAGTGGCTTACCTTTTGAGTTATCTTAGCTTTCAACATGCCTTCCTTACTAAACTTAAAGTTTCTAGCTTTTTTTTTTAGTTACTTGAGACAGGGATTGTACCTGTTCCCACCTTGTATGTGGGAAGCTGGTGCTCAGCCACTGAGTCACATTGGCTTCCCTGAATTATTTTTTTCATTTGTTTGCTTGTTTGTTTTTGTTTTAAGCAGTCACTCAGGAACAAACCCTGGATCTCCTGGTGGGAAACAGGCTTTCAACTGCTTGAGCCACATCTGCTCTTAAAATTTCTAGCTTTTGATTTAAACTTAACAGCTAAAGTAAGATTATTAATTGACCTAATTTCAATATTTTTGTGTTTCAGGGAATAGGGAGAGGAAGAGAGATGGCAAAGGCCAGTTAGTGGAGTAGTCAAAACACAAGCAACATTTATCAATTAAGTTCACTATCTTATATTGGCACAGTTCATGGAGCCCAAAAATAATTACAACTGTAACATGAAAGATAACAGATCTCTGTAACAGATATAATATTAAGGAAAAAATTGAAATATTGAAAGAATAAACAAAATGTGACACAGAGACAGGAAGCAAACATATGTTGTTGGAGAAATGGCACCAATAGGTTTTGTTGAAGCAATGTTGCCACTCAGCTTGAATTTTTTAAAACACAAAGTGCAATAAAATGAAATATCCCTTCATAGTCTCTAAAATTTGCCTTTTCTGAATGTCATATTTTTGGAACCATTCAGTATTTGTCTTTTCAGATTGGCTTCTTTTATTTGGCAATATGCATTTAAGATTCATTCATACATTTGCATGGCCTAATAGCTCATTCCTTGTCATCACAGAATAGTATTCCAAAGCATTGATGTACCACAGTTTGGTTATCTTTTTCCCTATTGAATGATACCATGACTCCTTCAAGGTATTTACCATTATAAGAAAAGCTTCTGTAAATATTTGAGTGCTTATTTGTGTGGACAAGTTTTCAAACCTGTTGGCTAAATGTCCAGGAATGTGGTTACTGGAATTTTTGATGATACCACATTTAGCTTTGAAAGAAATGTCAAACTGTCTACCAAAGTGGCTGTACCATCTTGTTTTCCTACCAGCATCAAATGAGAGCTCCTGTTCTGCATCCTTATGAGCAGCGTTCTCTCTTTCTAGATTTTGACCATTTGAATAGGTATGTAGTCCCTCATTTGGGCTTAATTTGTTTTTCCATAAAGATAAGTGATTTTCAAAACCTTTGTGAATACCTGTTATACACTTTTATATTTTCTTTTGGTTTGGTACTATTGAAAGTTTTAGAGTTTTTTGAAATATTATTGTAGTAATATAAAAACAAAAAAGTCTTTTAACCATTTTAAGTGTACATTTCAAGTATATTAACTACCAGTGCAATGCTTTGTTATCATCACTACCTTTTAATTGAGCTGATTTCTTCTTGTAGATTTTTATGATTATTTTTTGCATATTTAGATACAAAGTATTTTTCAGATAGGTATTTTGCAAATATTTTATCCAACCATGTGATCTGTATTTTCATTGCATTAAAAATATCATTTTAATGTTAATAAAATATACCATATCACTTTCTTTCAGGAATCACTATATTTGTGTTGTATAAGAGGTTAGCAACAAACCCAAAGTCACATAGATTTTTCCTATCTTCAGGAATTTTTATAGCTTTTCAATTTACATTTAAGTCAAATTATTTTGGAAGTATTGGTCTTGTAGTCAATTAAATTTTTGTCTACACTCATTTTTTTCTATAAATGTTCAAATATTCCAACACTATTGAAATGTCACCTTCTTGAATTAAATTTCCTTTGCTCCTTTGGCAAAGAACAGTTTGCTATATTTGCATAGGTCAGTTTTTGGTCTTTCTATTCTTTTCCATTTATTTTTGTACCTATATTTTCAATCTTCTCATGCTGTCCTGATTAATGTAGGTTTATAATGTCTTCAATCAGGAAATGTGAATCAAGGTTTTGTAGGCTTTTCTAAGTTTAGAGATAGATTTTTTCCTACAAAATTGCTTGCTGTGATTTATACTGGAATGGGATTGAATATATAGACCAAGTCAATGACAATAGAATGTAACAACTATGCCCTCTTCTTAACAACTTACACATCCACTAATTTTTCTTAATGCTAAATTGCCACACTGGCTCTTTTCTTTTCCAAAATTAGAACAAGAAAATGTACATATTATACAGCTTTCAGATAATTAGTTTTCACTAAAAATTTTTCTGTAATGCTTGAGATAAATTTTTTCTTGAAGTACTTTGCGCATTTAAACCCACAACCAGACCAAGGGCTCTCAGAACTTGCACATCCCACAGTGTCAGTGGCAGGAACAAAACTGTCTCTCTTCAAAGCAAAGATAAGCATAAAACAATTAATATGTGCAGTGTCAATCATACTTTTTCTATCACTTCACTATAAAATTTCTTTTCTCATTTTAATTAATTCTAAATTGTACTTGGAATAATGTTAATTTATTTACTCTTGTATTCACAAATGAAATAAATGAAGCTGTGCCAAGTTAAGAACCCAAAAATATTCATTAAATCATTCAACAAATATTTTTGGTTACTTTCTAGATGCCAGACACAGTGTACATACTAGACATACCCTGTCAAACAGAACAAACTTGTTTTTTTAGAAACTAACTTTTTAAGAAACTATTGTATATACCTACTCTGGCTTTCCAGAATACATATAGACAAGTTACACAATTATCAGGACTATAAATTAATTATTTTATATAAATGCAAAAGAAGAAAATAAGTAGGCAACTGTGTCAGAGTTGTGTGGGCCTGTGGAAGAGTGGTTAGGGAGATTTGTACTTCATTTTTATTACATTTTCTAATTAGATTGAATACAAATCTTTTATTAAAAAAGTTGTCCCTGTTCTACCTTCTGGAGTCATACAAATCAAGTCACTCTTTCCTCAGGTGACAAATATTATTTTGACTAATTGTCTGGTGCCTCCCTACTCACCACTCACAAATTTCTTAAATCCACCCTCAAATGTTTTCCACACTTTGCTAGTTCTCCTTTTCTAAGTGGCCTACAGAACAAATAGAGATGTTTGAGTCAAGCAGAGAACAGTGGATTATTTTTTGCCAGAGAGTACTCCTAAAACTCCCTGACAGTTTGACCAGAGATGTCTTAAGCTCAGTCTTTTTGTGAAGACAATCATAAACACGTTATAGAGGCCCATAAGAGAAGTACATGGAGGGCTAAGGACATTCACAATAACATTTCTTTGGTCTCAAGGTCAGTAACATTAAATAACAGTGGCACCTCCAGGTGCCAGATCACACAATCCCATTCTGTTGGACATAAATGACTGATGTGTCCTTTGGAGGAGTTACCATACATTTGTTGAACCTAGTATGTGTCAAACCCTATCATACTTTCTAGAACTGCAAAGGAGTGGTAGAAGTGGTCTTTACCCCAAGTTGCTGCAGCCCATTTGGAGGAGACAGATTTGTGACTGATAATCTCACATGAAGTCTGGTGAGTGCTATGATGGGGAAAAATTGCATGCTCTGAATACTTTAAGTAAGAAAATCAAGTTAGGACACACTCAGTAAGCTATGACCTAAGTATAACAATAACAGCATTCATTCAAATGGTTTTATTCTGTACCAACCATTCACTGTTCACAGCATTAATATATATCAACATATTTCATCCCAATGATAACAATATGAAATGGATAAAATTTTCCCTATTTTACAGATGAGGGAAGTAAAACATGGAGAGCTCAACTGAAATGTCCAAGATCACATGACCAGTAAAGGGTGGAGCTGGGTCCCAAATAAAGGAGATTGGTTAGGAGCAACTCTATTAAACACCATATATCTCTGGGGCAGAATGAGCTAGAGGAAGGGAGGGAAGAGGAAGTCTTCAAGTCAGATGGAACAGCTTGTGTGAAGTCTCAGAGGCAAAGATATCAGAGAGTTGTTCTGAGTGGACATTTGTGACCAGGGCTGAAGAAACAGGTTTCAACCAGAGTCAAATGAAAGGTTTAGGAGAAAGCAACAGCCCATCATAGTTATCATTCCCTGCATCCCCATCACTTTATATCACTGGATGGCCACCTCTTTGAGAGGAGGGAGAAGTTTCTATTTATTTTTATTATAAAATCTCTGTCTCCCCATAACCAAACCCCTGCTTCAACAATTGTCCAATGCTTCATGTTGCCAATTTTAGGATCAAACATGGCCCATGGAACTGAAGTATGTAATTGATGATGTTGCACAAGGGTTACTGGAAATCTTGGCACCTATTCAGATCCCAACAGTTCTTCCATGAAGTTAGCAATCTGAGATCTGACTGTGGGAGAGCAATTTGGATACCAACTGATGGATATTTAGGACTAAATTACGGTCACCAGCTGAGGAAAGGTTGGGACATCTCCTACAGCTAGGAGATGAGAAAAAAATCCTTCAAAGGTTGTTCTTTGCTGACATTCTTCCAGACAAGATGAAGAGGATTTTCTTTAAGCCTTTAGGGAAGGATGGAAGTTAAATTGTCTCTGATTGATGGGAGCTGGGTTGTGAGGTGTCTGATTTCTCCTGGGTCAGATTTCCCCCGATTTCTCTTGGACCTGATTTCCCCTAGGCCAGAAAAAAATAAAAAGATTAGAGTGAAGGTATAAAGCTCATTGAGACTTTCACTGCAAAAGAGCTTCCTATCAAATAGGAGACAAATAACATATGAATGAATAAATGAAGGGTAAATGAATGAACAAACACAGGAATTCTGCTATGCATCTGAGGGGATTTCCAGAAGAAGTATAGACAATTTACACAATTATCAGGACTGTAACTTAACCATTTTATATAGATGGAAAAGAAGGAAATAAGTAGGCAACTGGGGTAGAGTTTTGTGGGCCTGTGAAAGAGTGGTTAAGGAGATTTGTACTTCATTTTTATTACATTTTCTAATTAGATTAAATACATATTTTCTATTACAAAAGTTGTGAACTTACAAAGCAATCATGCATCACATATAGGATTCCAATATAATTCCCCATCAACCACACTTGCATTGCTGTGGAACATTTTTTATAATTGATAAATTAATATTCAAATAATAATGCTAACAATAATCCATAACTTATATTAGGTATATTTCCCCATAAATTGCCCTAATATTAATACCATGTATTCGAATTTTACATTATTATAGTGTATGAAGGAATGTTCTCATATGTTTACTGCTAATCATGATACATCATCTACCTCAGTGTTCACAGTATTATATAGTCCCATGTCTTATAAAATTCATCCAATGTCTATACTCAGTGACTCTGTTTCATCACAGAATTGTGCTGTCCTCCCCTTGGTCAATTTTAGAAAAGGTCTTTACTTCAAAAAAGACATATTCCCAACCCCCTTATAATCCCCTATTTTTGACCCTTAACATTGATATAGTAACTATGTGACCCT
This sequence comes from Cabassous unicinctus, assembly GCA_029593785.1. NCBI lineage: Eukaryota > Metazoa > Chordata > Mammalia > Cingulata > Chlamyphoridae > Cabassous > Cabassous unicinctus. Next base: position 2,871 of record JAQZBX010050447.1, on the reverse strand, counting down.
TGGCACTTTAAAATATTACTGTTATCTAATGTCCATAAGTGACATTAGTTGTATTTTCTCATGTATCACCATATTAACACCTTGTAATAGTTATATACATTTATTCTAGTTCATAGAACATTCTTCTTTTTGTACTATTATCCACAATCCTTATCCACCACCAAGCTCACTATGTTATACAATCTCAAAATTCTCCTTTAGGTTTCTCTCTATTGACTTCTACATCCCTAGACTACCCCTTTTAGCCATGATCACATTTATAGATCAGCAGAGTTAGTTTTAGTCCCTGTGATATGTTAACATCAACTCTATCAAATTTCAAACATTTTCAATCAATCTTATTAAGAATTCTACATACATTAAGCATCAGCTCCACTTTACCAACACTTGTTCTATGTAGTAGTGGGCTGTATTCTAGATTTTTAATCCATGAGTTTACACATTTTATTTATTTTGTATTATTGAAACCATAAAATATTTATCCTTTTGTGTTTGTCTTATTTCACTCAACATGATGACCTCAGGTTCATCTATGTTTTCATATGCATCCATATTTCATTTCTTCTAACAGCTGAAAAGCATTCCATTGTAGATATATACCACATTTTTTTGTTCATTCATCATTTGGATACTTGTGTCATTTCCATGTTTTAGCAATTGTGAACAATGATGCTATGAACATTGGTGTGGAAATATCAGTTGGCATTTTTCTTTCAGTTCTTCTGAGTATATTCTTATGGAACTTCATGCAAAAGTTCTGTATTTAGCTTCTTGATGTATGATTTAACTGTCTTCCACAGAGATTGCATCATTCTACATTCCCATCAATAGTGAATGAGTATTCCTACTTCTCCATATCCTCTCCAACATGTGTAGTTTTCTGAGTTTTTAAATAATGGCCTTTCTATAAGGTGTGAAATGGTAGCTTTGATCAGCATTTCCCTAACTCCTACTGATGCTGAACATATCTTCATGTGGTTTTTGGCCATTTGTGTTTCCTCTTTGGGAAAATATGTCAGGTTTTTGCCCATTTTTTAATTGGGTTGCTTCTTTTTTTATTATTTAGTTTTATGATCTCTTTATATACCCTGGAGATCAAATGTTTATCTGATATGTGGTTTCCAAATGTTTTCTAACATTGAGTAGGCTGCCTTTTCACCATCTGGACAAAGTCATTTGAGGCAAAAAATATTTAATTATGAGGAGGTTCTATTTATCCATTTTATTCTTTCATTGCTTGTGCTTTGTGTATAATGTTTAAGAAAACACACACTTGCCACAAAAATCTTGAAGATGTTTCCCTACATTATTTTCTAGGCATTTTATGGCTTTAGCTTTTATATGTAGTTCTTTGGTGCATTTTGATTTGATTTTCATATAAGGTGTGAGATAAGGGTCTTCTTTCTTCTTTTTGGATATGAATATTTTGTTGTCCCAGTACTATTTGTTAAATAGACTGATCCAACTGGATGGACATGAGGACCCTGACAAAAATCACTTGACCATAGATACCATTGTCTATTTCTGAATTCTTAATTCTGTTCCTTTAGTATATATGTCTATCATTAAGCCAGTACCATGCTGTTTTAACCACTGTAGCTAATAATATGATTTGTCAGGAATTGACAGTCCTCCAATTTTGTTATTTTTAAGATATTTCTGGCTAAATGGGAACTTTTACCCTTCCAAATAAATTTGATAAATGGCTTTTTCAGTTCTGCAAAAGGGCTTTTGGAATTTTTATTGGGATTTCATTGAATCTGTAAATCATTTTGGCTAGAAGTGACATCTTACAAAATTTAGGATACCAATACATGAACAGGCATTACCCTGCCATATTTTTAGTTCATGTTTGAATTCTTTAAGCAATGTTTTGTAGCATTCTGAATACAGCTCCTCCATCTGCTTGGTTGAGTTTCTTCCTAAATATTTCAGTCTTTTCATTGTTATTGAAAGTGGATTTTTCCTTACTTCCTCCTCAGATTGCTCATTAATATTGTATAGAAACACCACTGATATTTGCTTTAATATAGTATCTTGTCACTTTGATTAACTTCTTTATTAGCTCTAAGAGTTTTGTTGTAGTTTTTTGGGACTTTCTAGATAAAGGATATCATCACTGAATAGTGAATGCTTAACTTCTTCCTTTCCAATTTGGATGCCTTTTATATCATTTGCTTGCCAAATTTCTTTCTTAATAAAAGCACACCAAAAGATAGTAATAAAAGAAAGCTTTCTCAACATGATAAAATGCATATATGAAAAACCCACACTTAGCATTTTACTCAATAATGAAAGACTGAAATATTTCTTGCTGAGATTGGGAACAAGATAAGGATGCCCACTATCACCACTGTTATTCAATATTGGGCTGGGGGTTATTGCTAGAGTAATTAGGCAAGAAAATGGAAAAAAATCACCAAGTAGGAAAAAAAGAAGTACAAACTTTGCTCTTCACTGGTGATATGATCCTATATCTAAGAGATCCTGAAAATTCCACAAAAAAGCCTCTAGAACTCATAGACAATTTCAGCAAAGTGGTGGGATACAAGATTAATATCCAAAATCAGTAGTGTTTCTATACACTACTGTTGAGCAACCTGAGGAGGAAATAAAAAAATTGTATTTATATTAGTGATTAAAAGAATCAAATATTTAAGAATAAACTTAACCAAGTACATAAAGGACCTGTGTTAAGAAAACTACAAAGCATTGCTAAAAGAATCTAAAGAAGACCTATATCAATAGAAGGCTATTCTGTGTTCATGGATTGGAAGACTAAATATCATTAAGGAGTCAATTCTACCCAAACTTATTTACAGATTCAATGCAATTAACCCCCCACAGCCTTTTTTTTTTTTTTTTTTTTTT
>JAQZBX010050446.1:0-19651 GCA_029593785.1 Cabassous unicinctus | reverse complement strand
GCCTGTTAGCTTTTAGGGAACCAATGGGGACGCTTTTTGTTTGGAGCCCTTCAGGATTCCCCCCGGGAGTGTTGAACGCGACCCCGAGGCCAGGCTTTTGGTGGGGTTTAGGAAGTGGCGTGTACGGGCTTTGCTCTTAGGCTGCCTTTTCAGCAGGGGGTTTCTGGGTGGTATTTGCAGCTTTGCTTGCGGTCCATAGGCTCCCCTCTGTTTCCTGTACTAACCTGCCTCAGTGGGGAAGAGCTCTAGAGATTAGTCAAAGCAGCTTGTTTTGCAAATGTGAAAGTAAACATCCAAGTGAAGGGCTAAAGCAATTATTTTTTAATAAGATTTCCAGTACTATTTTACTCTTACAAAACTGACCCCTTTAAAGAAGTCCATCATAGAGAAACTTATTCTAATGTACTGCAAGTCCTCAGGATCTTCCTGAAACACCTCCGTTTGTCAATTTAGACTGTCATACCGTGCCAATTTAGATTGTCAAACAGTGTCATCAGTGACCAGTGACTAAAAACCAAAAATGTGGGAAGCGGGTGTGGCTCAATCGATAGAGCTCCCGTTTGCCATATGGGAGGCCCCTGGTTCGCTTCCGGGAGCCTCCTGGTGAGGGCAGGCTGGCCAGCGCGGTGCGGTGGGCTGATGCAGCAAGACCTCACAGCAAGGGGGAGATAAGCAGACACAGAAAAAAACACAGCAAATGGACACAGCAAATACAAGCAGCAAGGGGGGGATAAATAAATAAATAAATCTTAAAAAAAATAAAAAAATAAAAACCAAAAATGTTTGTTTATTGCTCATGGTATCACATGGTGGGGGGCTGGGATCCCCATTTATGTTTGACTCTCCTCGAGTGGGAGTCAACTCTTAACTACTTCCACCCACCTGGAAGAGACCCATATCCCATCTATTGACTTTCTGTTGCTTGGCACATGCTGACAGACAGGTCTGAGTTTAATGAAGCATGGAAATGCAGTCTTCTCTGTGACTGGAAAGACAGAGAACTGGAATGTGGCTGACTGACATAATCTAGCACGGTTTCTTTGGAATATAGTCAACATCACATCAGTGTCAATATTATGGTACCCAGAGATGGCAAAACCAAGTAAGTAATTTATATCGTTGAATTCCTTCTTAATAGGTGTTTTTCTGCCAGTGTATTCTCCTGGATGATAGATGTATCCAGAAGAAGGGAGCTGTGGAAGCCTGGAAGGAGGGTTGATGGAGAGAATGTCTTCTTTCCTATATCCTTAAAGAACTCTATTCAGCTGATGAAGGGAGAATAATTAAAAGAAGGAGATTGGTTAAAGTGCCTGGAGTTCTTTTAATCTTTCCTGACCAACATGGAAGTGAAGGCTGGGAATTTTCATGGGCTTCTCCCAAGGCTGGAACCAAAAAAAGGGCCTCATACACAGCTCATCTTCATGTCTTTCTGGTGAGGGCAAAGAACAGGTATGCTGGGAATGTCTCAGGTATTCTTTCAGGACTGAAGCCAGTAGAGAAGGTACAGTGGGTGCTGGCAGGTGTGATCTTCAGTTGTGGCTGCCTCTGAAAGAGAAGGGCTCAAGGTGTGATGGGAAGAAGGAGATGAGTATGAGGGAAAAACAAACCTTATTTTACAGAAATGAAAGATGCTGTGAAGGCAGAGAGCAGATACTCGCCACAAGAGGTGTATCAGCATTCTTCTAGTGTGCCTTTATTCAGCTACTTTGTGCTCTCCAATTTTGCCAATTTTGAATGGTTTTTAACGTGCTGGTCTGTCCAGTGGAATTAGCTCTTTAGGGATGTACCTTATAGGGTAATAGTTAATAGATTAGTTTTTCAGAGACAGGGCTTGAATTCCAACTCTACTTCTTATCCTTGTGGCTTTAGGAAAGTTAGTTTGTCCTACTGATTGTTGGAAATACTTAATGTGCAAATTCTGGTAAGATACATATATTTAATACCTCAGGTAGTAAGTATTCCTACTTTTATTACTGTCATCCCATCCATACTTCTACTATGACTACTATAACTATGACTACTACTAATATTCTATTATTTACTGGGAAAAAAAGTGAATTTGTTGCTTTAAAGTGTGCCCTATCATATATCTTCGGCATAAAACTCAATTTGAAATGTTCTCAGTCATTTCCTATTGTCAGCACAATCTACAGACCTGGGCAGTTTAGCCTTGCCCCAGGTTCTGCATCTCAGGAGTCCCACTCTTGGCTTCCTTGACATTTTCTAAAGGCCCCTCCCATGCCAGGAAAGGGGGTAGCCATGCCATTTGGGTGGAGTTTCCCAAGCCTGGAACAGGTCCCATGTGGGCTCTGGCCCCCATTTATTTCTTCCCTTCAGGGTGCTCTCCAACCCTCTCTCCAGCCACTTCTCTACCAGACCCCCCAAGTGAGATTGACCAAATGCCCTAAGGACATTTATGCATCTATGGGGTTGCCCTGGAGCCGTTCCAAAGGGCAGTCTGGCAAGCACATACATCACTCCTGCTTGCTTGGGCAGTATTTCTTTCACAGGATTCCATGAGTGACTTTAGACCACCAGAATTTGCATGATTCAATTTATATAGACAGTGGCTCCACAAGTAATATTTGCCCAGGAGCCTGCATATTTTAGGGTTGGTCCTGCATTTTACAACCTCTTCAATGTACCATTTTCCTACACACTGATTACACAACTCATTCTCCATTTACCTTTCCCCTTGCCCATTGTTTTTTACATATATCCCACCTCAAAGATGTATCTACTTTTTCACTCAAGAAAAGCTCATGAAATATGTCCTGCTCCCCATCTGGCATGTTTTTGGATTCCTAATTACTGTAAGAGTGTCCTCTGAGTTTGCCTTATGCATGGGCTCCACACAGCTAAGTCTTGGGAGATTCTCCTCTAGGCGCTTGACCATCCTTGTCATCATCTATTGCTGTTGGTACCTGGAGCTTTCTGGAGACGCATGCACACACCTACTATGAATGGAATACTTTTCCTGCCCTTGAGGCACTCACTGTAGGTACAGGAAGTACTGTAGATGTGTTTTCTTCCAAGATGTTGTAATAATGTATATTTTCCCTAACAGTTACCTAGAAATATCTTGGATATGAATATGGTCACAGCCCATGGTATGTATTTCTTGTTTGGGAATAATCATTCCCTGCTTGAATTTTTTTGTGCTATCTGAGAAACAGATTATCAGCTTCTGTGAGGATTAACTAGCACTGAATTTGAAATACAGTGATTCATTTCAGATAAGCAGGAATAAAATATTTAGTCAAGTAATTTCATACTGAGTGGGGCAACTGCATCAAAACGAATAAGGAAAGAGAAAGGGGAAGGGAGGGGGAAAGTAACATGCTACTTCTTTTCTTGGCCTCTTTATATAAAGGAATCATTCACTCATTTAATTTACTTATTAAACAGACATGCATTGAGCACCTACTATATGCTATGTGCCATGCTACTTCCTCAGAGGCCACTACAGCCTCCATGATCTAGCCAAGTACCCCACCCCTCACCTTTTCTCCTCTAATGTTCTTACTGAAGTTTGTAATTTGTCTCCTTTATATGTGTATATCTCCCTTGTAGACTATAAATTGCATGAAAGAAAGGACCAAAGACCTGTATCTGCAACATCTAAAATGATGTCTGGAACCTAGCAGACACTTAGTAAATATTTTATGAATGAATGAATGAATGCGTAAATTAATTAGAGTGTTACAGTGGGTGAAGACAAAGTAGCCCCACTTCACCCCCTAATGCAGGGGTTCTTAACAAGGGTCGTGAGCTTGAAATGAAATTTAAAAAAAACATTATTCTTGTGGGGTGTATTGGTGCAGGTGTGATATATTTATTAAATAACACACAGTATAGTGTGGACTTAGTAAGGGGTCCGTGGTTTTCACCTGACTGGCAAAGGGGCCGTGGAATGAAAAAGGCTAAGAAGCCCTGCCATAAAGAATGCTCCCAGTGCTGTCCTCCACACCCAGATCTGCAGCCATCCAGACTGAACGGAGCTTTTGAGAGAATAGAACAAAGGGTGGCCTCTTCTCAAACTGATTTCCCTGTTCCCACTTATCTAACCCAACCACATTCTAGGTGGCCTCTTTTCAGAACTTTTCCCTGTTCCCGCTTGTCTAACCGTCCCACGTTCTTGCTGGAGTCACTTCCCCAAAAACCTGCGTCAGTAAAGGGGATGAATTTGAACACTGAGAACTTACCCTTATACTTTTCGCCTTAGGATTGGGTTAGTTTTCGCGCCTAAGATTGTAAGCCTGCAACTCCCAGCCAATGGGAGATGGGGAAGGTTGGGGAAGGAGGGAAGTGGGACATTGCGTCAGGGGAACTATATAATCTTTGTTCTTACATTGATCACGCACACTTGCCCACTTCCATTAGCCTGGGAGTGTGCCCTTTCTCATGAGAAAGAAATAAATTACTGCTGCTTCTAGTCCAACTCTGTCTTCAGAACTTTTTATTTTGAGTAAGTGGTCACCACTCAGCTTTGAAATCTCCTGCCAGTACTTTCTTCTTGTGCCTGGCAGCTCCCAGTTTTTGGTAGAGGATGCTGCACAAAACATTATCCCCAGTACTCTGATGTGGCATCCTGACAGCCCTGGATTTAGATCAATAAAGTTTTTCAGCATATAATAATAGCAATTGAAGGCTGAAAAAAATCCAATTTGCTGTTGAAAAATAAGCTTCATAATGAGGCAGAAACCTGATTTGGTAGATAATTTGTTCATTTAACCTCTTTTAAGGACAAAAATATGATTTACTGATTTTGATTTTCTAATAAAAAATCATGTTACCATTTAATAAGCAACTTATTACCAGGTGCCAGAGTCTTGATTCCCATAACAAGGATTATGTTTAAAACATATTGAAAGGAAGATTTCAATATAAAAATCAATAAAGATATGTAAAAGTAAAATGAAGCAAGAGCAAAAGCAATTCATTTGGGGACTTTATAATAAGACACACAGAGCCTCAACCCACTGTTTGATCTTGGATAACAGAATAAAATAGTAGTGGTAGGGAATTTTAACTAACTAAATAAAACAATACTAACAGTAGCTACCATTTTTGGGGTACTCATTGCACACCAGGTGCTAGAGTAGAAGCTCAGATTATGACAGAAAACTAGTTTCAGTTAGCATCTAATGCATTCCAGGAAGAAGTCTGGGTTCTTGTGCATAAACTTTTGCATTTAATACAGCAGTTTTTGAAGAGCTGTGTTTTAATGTTCATATTTTAGAATGATGAAGTAGAAGCTCATAAATGTTGATTAACTTGTGCTAAATCACACTTAATATATGAGAGAATTTAGATCATATTTGGTCTCCAAATTTAGTGACCCTTTCACTAAACTGCCCTCCCAAACACAGGAAAATACCAAAATTAATTCAATCAACTACCTTGCTACTTGGTGGAGATGAAATTACATTTTTATGAGAATTGTAGGTCTTCTTTTTTTTTTTTTAAATGAATGGTCCCCAAGGTGATTTTCAGCTATTGCTCCGGGTAGTTTTAATAAGTGCTGGCATTTAAATTCTTGCAAATGATAGCAGGGACTGTATGATGGAAAGCCAGGGCTTATTTTCTCTGAGCAATGTTTAATCAAAAGTGACCCACAATTTCAAGCTCCAATGCCTGCCACCACTTTATTAACTAGACACTTGTTCGCTATCGAGCCTCCTCCCTCAATTTTAAAATATGGGGTAATCCTTAGAGAGGCGCTCTCTGTCGCCCCTTCGGCTCTGGCTGCTCTTTCTAAAATCTCCAAGAAAAAAATCTATCCTTTCATTTCTGAGTCCCCTTACGAATCACAGATGAGCTGAAAAAGGTTGCTAGTGAGGGTTTTCATAGACCAAGTATAAAGTTTGTGATGTGTTTGTGCAAATGTATGAATGTATATATTTGTGTGTGTGTTTTGAGGAAGGAACAAGAGATCACTTAGCCCCTTTAGTATGAGAATACAATCTTTTTGCCATCCTGCATCTGAGCTTCTCCCCTTTATTGTGTAATATTCCAACATAATTTCCCAGCATCAGAACAAAAAGGTTGAGAGGGGTAGAACAAGAAATATTGTCCATTTACCCAATCCTGACAATTATGAGACATGGATACAGATTCTGTTTTTTATCCCAATGTCAATATAAAGATCACAATTTATATTTTATCAAGGAAAAAAAAATAGAAAAATAAATTGACTCTAAAGCCCTAAAGTGGTACAGATTATATGTCCCTTTCTTTCTTTCTCTCTCTGTCTCTCTTCCTTCCTTCCTCTCTCCCTCCCCCCTCTTCTTTCTCTCTTTTTCTCCTCTCTTCCCTCCCTCCCATTCTCTCTCCCTCCCACTCTCTCTCCCTCCCTCCTTCTTCCCTCCCTCCCTTCCTTCATTCCTTCCTATTTATTTATGTAATATTCTATGTCATGATTCTGCCATTTTCAGGGGCTTAAGAGAGTGATTTTTACCATAGAATGAGGAAGGAAACACACAGAAGGCTGGCCATAAGGGAAGCAGAGAACCGGAATGCTATGTGAAGACGTGGTTGGCTATATTTTGAGGAGGGATAACTGAAGAGAGCTGGTGAGCAAGGGAACAAAAGAAGTTCATTTAGAGCATAAACAAGAAAAGAGGTAGGTAATTTGCTGAGACTACTATTTATGCTATTTATGCTATTAATTTTCCCAACTACTCTGTGCTATTGTTTTTCCCCATTTTTTGTTTTTTTAGGAGGTACTGGGGATTGAACCCAGGACCTCATGTATGTTGAAGCAGATGCTCAACCACTGAGCTACATCCGCTCCCCGGTGAGAGTTTGCTTTTCTTATTTATTTGTTTGTTTGTTACCAAGGATTGAACCTGGGACTTTGTATATGGGAAGCAGGCACTCAACCACTTGAGCTATATCAACTCCCCTCCCCAATGTCTTTTAAATTTCTGAATGTATTTGTTGAGTTTATACAACCAGGAGCAGGAGGCTCATTTGACATGCTATGATGGAGAAAAATGGCAGGGAATAAGGGCATTGTGCTTCTTTTCAAGGATTGTGTTTGGATTTAGAATGGAGTTTGAATCCTGTTTTACAGGATAGATAGATGATAGAGAGATAAACAGATATATAGATAACCTGTTGATTCTGTTTTCCTGGAGAACCCTGATGACATATTTATCGTCTTTCTTGGTGAATTCGTAATGTATCAGGGTTAACTTACTGGTCATATATTCTGTAAGTTTTCTTTGAATATCTTAGGCAAAATGAATAAATGTGTCCTCTCTATTTCCATAATAATTGCATGTGATATTTTTATAGAACTCCTCTATTACATATTATAATCAGTTTGTTATTTTTCCTATACTGGTGATTCCTTTTTTCCCATTCCCTTCAAGAGTTTGACTCTCATATCTTGAATCTCTATCTAGTATAGTGTCTTGGCACATAGAGGTGACACAAAAAGGCTTGTTATATTAATAAAACAGGCATATTAGTTTATGGTAATATTGTAAAATATTTATATCTGTCCTATTGAAATATGAATATGTAGTAAGTTGCACCAAAGGATAATAGTTAATAAATTATTATTTTACAAAAAGAATGTATGTTCAAATATACAAGTGAAATAAAATCCTGAAAATGTCAGAAATGAATTTCAAAACATATGAAAAGTGTGGGGCATATTTCAAAAAGCTGTATGATTCACCTTTGATTCTCTAAAGAAGGTAGAACTAATTTCCCAGAAAGTTCTCTCCCACAATTTACTGGGGAAGCTCGTTTTTGAAGGCAGCAATAATTCTACATGGCATGAAAAACCATTGTCATTGGAATTCACCCTTGAGAGAAGTCTGACAATTGTTAGAGTAATGGAAAAAGTCAGTTAGGGGAGTATCTGCTATGGCATGTTACAGAGTGGGATTCTGTGAAGACCTGAGTACACTAACTTCACCTGCACACACTACTTCAGGTGTTTTCTTTTAATTTAAACCATCTGTTGGTCTAGATCTTATGTTCATTTGAGCATCCTTTTGGAAGGCAGAAGCAGACCACCTGTCTTCACAGATGTTTCAAGACTCAACCAGATGCCTAGATGCAAAATAATGAACAGAGAATTAGCTAATTTCCAGGCAAGTAAAAAAATTAATGCAATTAACAAATTTCCATCCACATGTATGATAATCATCAAAAGACTTATTAAAGTTTTGCAAACCTAATTTATTCTTAGGCTATTTACAATGATTTAGCTTCTTTTTTTGTTACATAGACTAAATTTCCAGTTCAACTTCCCCCGTCTGCCCCATCCCCATCGTCTTTCAGTAGCAAATACAAAGCTTAAATCTTGGAGCAGAGCCTCACTTTGGAATTCATTTATTATCAAATAAATAGCATTTTTGAATAGTTCCTTGATGTGATATACATGGTTGTTGATCAGCTTGGGGAATACATGGCACCATGATTGCCATTCATCTTTCTTAGACTCTGACAGACATTGCTAATCAATCACAGCACTCTGGACGGCCACTACCAATCAATCAAAATATGGACTTAAGTTGAAAACTAATTATTTTCCTGCTTATATATAGATTAAGCAAAATAGGAAGATGCTGGCACTCTCTCACTTTTCTTATCTCCATTCAAATATCACCTGCTTATAGAGATTTTCCCTGGTAAAACTATAAAGTAATCCCACTCCCTAGTAGTTATGTGATATATTATCCACTCACTTGGCATTTATAACAATTTGAAATTATGTTTATGTTTGTTTCCTTGTTTTAATCTTCATACTCCCTGCAAAAAGTAAGCCTGGACTTGTCCAATTTGATTTCCTCCACATTCCCAATATTGAAAAAAAAAAATGACTTATACCTATTACGCATTCATTGAAAGTCTGTTGAATAACTATGTGCATGGAGAAAATGTCACAAAACAAGGCCCAAGAATGGAAACAAAAATGATTTCTGTTTGACTTACAACCATGAGTTTATTTTATCTAGAGAAAGCTCTGTCTAATAGAAATATAATGTGAGCCTTGTATACAACTTTAAATTTTATACTGCCTACAGTAATAAAATTAAAGATAAATAGATGAATTGATTTTAATAATAAGATGTATTTATCCTAAATATCTATACTATAATATCATTTCAATATGTAGTCAATGTAGAAAGATTAATTAGATGTTTTAGTTTTTTGTATTGTTTGAAATCTTAAAGCACATCTACACATATCAGTTTGGACAGGCTACTTTTTTTTTTTTTTGAGGTACCAGGCCGGGATTGAACCTGGGACCTTGTATGTAGGAAGCTGGTGCTCAACCGCTAAGCCACATCAGCTTCCTTGAGTTGGTTTTCTTGTTTGTTTTGCTTGTTATTTGTTTTTGTTTTTTCAGGAAGCACCAGGAACCAAACCCAGGACCTCCCGTGTGGGAGGCGGGTGCTCAACCACTTGAGCCGCATTTATTCCCCATGGACTAGCTGCATTTTTAGGGTTCTATAAGCATACTGGACTGTATTGGTCTAGAATATTGGGTTTCCGTGGGAGGTTGATGGAAAAATAGTCCAAAAGTCAGGATTTTTGCTTATAAATGGAAAGTCTGAGAAATGGAATGGTGAAATATTTAAAGCAAATTGACAAATAGATATCTTTGGCACAGGAGAATAAAAAGATTAGTGTTGTGCTTAAGGAAAATTAATGTAATATATGGAGAATATAGAATACAGTAAGAAAACTGTGGATGTTATTGTCATTAAAGAAGTAAAATAATAAATATTTCAATTAGAGAAGTGACAATAGGTTAGGAAAGAGAGGGCAATTAAAATACACTGGATGCCTATTCTCAAGCAGGCAACTACTCAATACAACTTCACACAGTCTTCAAGATTAAATCTATTTTATGCAATAAATATTTCTAGGTTTCATTTAGAAGTATTTGCTGTAATAGTAACATTTAAGAATTATGAAATCTTTTCAGCCATAAAAGACATCTTTTTGCACCTTTAAATCACACTCAACTGACAGCAAAACTTCTGAGAAGCAAATTCATGAATGAAATAGGAACATTCTTTTAAAAACTTGCACCTCATTAGTTCCAACTTAGTTGGAGGCTTAAAGTAGAATTTTTGAGGCTACTTCTTTATCTTCAAAACAAGATAGAACAGGTTTTGTTGAAATGTTGACTTCCAATCAGTTACTGCTCCATCATCTCTGCCTGTACAAACCAACAATCTCATAAAGCCCACCTCAGACCTTGTTTCCTCCATGAACGTGTATCATTTTCTGTGAGCCCATCATGTAAAAAACACTGTGTTAGGCCCCTTCATGAAATATCTCATTTGACACATCATCTCATGAAAGTCCCAAGCATCCTAAAGTTCATCATTTTCTCCTTCAAAGTCTTAAGATATGTTTGAGTTTCTCTTTCAGTCTATCTGTTTTTATTTATAAAAATGCAATAGCACCCGACTTATGCCAAAGGTTTAGTATACACCAGGCTATGGGTAAAACACTTAATACATAGAATTTTACTTATTCTTTTCAGCAACCCTAAAAAGGAAGCACTGTTATTATCCTATTTTCCATAGAGAAAAGTGAGTCTTGGCAAGGTTAAGTTGCTTTCCAAAATCAGAAATAGTAAAAGTAGAGAAGGAATGGGAACACCATCAAACTGGCATTTAAAAGAGTAGATAGCCTTTACCACTGTAATATTTCTACTCTTATTTTTGACCTAACTTAAGGTGAGCATCTTAAGAATAATGTCCACAAGAGTTTCAAGAAGGAAGTTGTAGCAATGAGAAATCCTACTGAGAAATGAAAGAAAATGGAGATGGAGAACACTTTAATTGCATTTCCTGAAGAAGTCAACTTTGTTAACTTCTGAGGGAATATTTTAGATGAGTAATGGGGAAGAAGGAAGATGGCGAATCATTGTAGAGCAGATGATGATTAAGAAAGAAGTAGTTCAGGTGATGTATTCTCAATAGGAACTTCAAAAACCCCTTCCTCCATCTCCATTCGACTACAGAATTTGACTTATCTGGGAAGGGCTACTGAAGTAGGTGGTGGCAATATGATGAAGTTACAATTACTATCCAATTTAAATCTGACCTACTGGATAGTCAGACGCTCAGAGTCAAAAGTGACTTAAGTGCTCAATTCAGCATCCTACTATATAACCTGAATTTTCTCTGTTATCTTGAGAAAAAGCATGAAATTTGTTGTACTGAATTTAAGTGCTCATTTCTCTAACTTTTAATTTCTTCATTGTTAAATCTGATGAAATGTGACTCTTAGTGCTGCTCTGAGATTAGAAGAGAGGCATGCAAAAATATATATGTAAATGTATATTTATATTTATAAATTTTATACACATACATACATATATATGTATATATTTATATATAGGGAAGGTTATGTATTATACGTAATATATATGTTTGTATGTAGTACTTTGTCTATATGGTACATAGACTCCATCCTAAAATGTCCCTAAAACTAATGTGATAGCCACTTATAAGACAATTCTTTGGATTTCAGACATCTATATTTATCAATGCCTGACTTTCAAGATTGCTAAAAATGGTTTTGAAAACATTTCCTTGTAAGAGAGAATAATCACCTCAATAATCTCTATCCATTATACATATAAGCTGTACGTTCTACAAAACAGAGAGAGTAGCAAATCTTTATAGCACCACAGTAGTTTGCACAGTTTATTTTTTCAGGTCCCAGCCCTGCCCCACCTCTGACTCAAAGTCTTTTTTTGTCCCACACCATTCAGGGTAATTTCTGCCATCAGTTCAGCAGATGCTCAGATTCACTGTCTTTCTAATCCTATTGTACTGGACATTTATTTTTCATTTTTTCAGACTATTGCATAGCAATTGAGCTGACCCCCTCTTAGCCAGTTGGGAGCAGCATCTCCCTCACTGGAGGCACTGGGCTCTGATTAAAGCAAAGGGAATACACTGAAGCTTAGTGAGCAGCCAGAGAGTTGAAGCTGTCCAGACGAACAAGCAACTTAGAGCTGTAAATAATGCTAGACGCTGGTATTTAAACAAAGGCAATATACACTGGTGAAGTGATGTAAATGATGGAGTATTTTAATTATTAAAAAACAGTATATAATCGATTATTGAGTCATGTCTCTAAGTCTGTAAGTGTTACTCTTTTATCCTAGGCCATCCCTGTACCACTACCCAGACCCAGGGAGGCTTTGTATCACTGCTGCATCAATTGTTTACTAAATCTCTCTTTTCCACAGTTACTTCATGTACAAAAAGTGCTAACTGTGATACCCACCTTACAAGTTTATTGTGAAATTCAAAGTCCATGTACATCTAGTGCTATGATATGGAATATAATCATAAATATTATCTACTATTATTTTTATAATTTTATAAATTTTGAAAGAATATGTTTAACATGTGGAAGCTTAGGAAATATACGGGGTATGGAATAAAAAAGGGCAATTGTAATGAACACAGCAGATGCTGTTGATGCCAAATCTGTATCACTTAAATTATGCATTCTAATTTTTTTCTACAAGTCAAAATAAAATTGACATTTAGAGTATTCACAGTGACTTGACACATTGATTTAGATCAACTCTAAATGAGTTTTGGTATTGGCAGAGACATTTTAGCCATTAACAATAGTTTGATCATGTAAAAAGGGCCTGTGTCCATGGCTAAGTATTTACTTCTTTGAATTTCAAATAGGGATCAAATAGAAGCTAATGTCTGTAGCAAAGACATTTGGAAAACAGCAATTGTAGACATCACTTCTCTTATTTTTCCAAAGCCAAAGCTGATGTGTATTTATATAAATTCATCAAAATTATTATCACTTGCTGGATAGGTTATCTCATGTGAATGGTAGCACTTGTGAAACTCAGAAACACTAATCATAGTTATTAGCTAGACAGTCACATGAAAATCAATTAGCCTACAAGACATTATGAATTTACACATTATTCCTGTTTACAAGCAATTTATTTTCCAACCCTATATGAAGTGTTTTAAATACGCAATGAAGGAAACCATGCCCTTTACAAAAAATTCCAGGGGTTGCAACTCAAAGTATGCCAAGGTCATCATTATGAGATAAGATAGCAAATTCATTAAGCTTTTAGTAATTTCCTGTGTGTTTTCCTAACTTGAGCTTATACAGATTTATACTCAATTGTCTAAAAAAATGGAAAAAGACAAAAAACAAGGTGTGCTGTGATTTATATGGCAGTGTCGGACATAATATGACTAAAATATCCTTACATTTGAAACCTGAAAAATTAGTAATACATCTTAAAGTATGGTGAATAGTGCAAATGGAGATTTGTAAAGTTGTGTTTAAGTTGCTCTTATTCAGCATGAAGGAAATGTTTTTTAATTCAACTTCAGAAGCTCCCTTATATTTACATTACACATATCTGGAAGCGTCTTAATACATTCTGCAATGAAAACAATGAGATATAACTTCTCTCTCGATTAAGACAATGACTATTCTTTCCTGGGGCTATTTCTATTCGACAATACATTTAGAGAAAGAATGAGGGGGAGGGGGTTGGGAATTACAAAGTTATATAATGCAAGTTGCCTTGTTAAAGCATAAAATGATTGCAGAAGATTCCTCTCCAGGGGAACAGGGCTTTTCCACTGATTTTCTCTCATGGATAAATCTGACCAACTACAAGGAGAATGTTGCCACATGATTACTAAGGCAATGTCATTATTCAGAATCTCAGCTTGATTGTAACTCCAAGGACGTAGTTTTAATGCCCAGTTAAGTTGAGTTCTCTCGCCCAATGAACAACTTTAAGAGTCACTTAAATGAAGCTCCACTTGAAAGTCTAGATATTAGGTTGTGTATTCTTGATTTTGTGAACTTGAGCAAATGATTTAACTATCCTGAGATTTTCAAGATGTTGGAGTTCTTACCAACCCAACTGGATTTCCCTGGTAACCACTTATTCAGCAAATATTTATTTATTGCTTGATTTATTGATTCATTGATTCAGCAAATATTTATGCAGTGATTTCATTACATTAATTAAATGCATAGCAGCTGTACAAATATTGTACTATTAACTTGGAGCTTTAATTTAATTGGTGAATCACATACAATTAGCTTCAACATACTAACTTTTCATTTTAACCCAGGAAAAATGTATATACTCTAGAGCTCAAGGGTAAAGGCATCTTGCCCTTTGCTAAGTTTATAGACTTACAGTCCATATAAGAGTAGTGGGCCTCCTTTGAACAGTTTATAGATTTTTTTCCCCTTTTCAATGACATATTTTCATGCTACTTATTCTTTGATGTTTGTGAATACTTTAATAAAAATTGTGTGCCACTCTCTACTGAAAGCATCCTATATTATCTCTTGACACGCTAATATCCATTCCTCTTCCAACACTTCCTCATGATATATCTGCCATGATTTCTCATTCTCTTTCATTCTCCAAACAAGTACTGAGTGTCTGGTGTGTTTTATTCTGGCGCTGGAGATACAAAGGCTGAATGAGGCAAGGCCTGTGTATTTAAAATCTCACAGTTTTAAAAGGGGAATTAAGATGTTAATACAGCAACCAGTAATACAAGGAAGAATGTTGTGTTTATTCAGAAGGGAAAGCTCACAGAATAAAGATAATTATTTCAAAAATAAAAATAAATTGCTCATAAAATTATTTATATATTTATTTGACATGCTTCACACATTTTAGTAAAACAATTCCAGGCTAAATGATTGAAAGTTTATGTAACAATTTAAAACACATCTGTCTCTCTAAATGTGGCGCTATGCTGGAATAGTTTAATACTAATTATTATTAAATTAAATTAAATAACAGATAGTGCCAGATTATAAAATCAGAGAGATGGGGATATTCACCGCCACTTTAGAACAAATTTTTCTTTTTAAATCATTTACCACAAGCTGATAACATCAAAATTATTCTACTTTTATTTTTATGTTATCAGGATTAGAACGAACCACAAAGTGGCCTAAGGGAATACACAGTATTAACAGAGATGAGTATTTATCCTATGATGGACATTGAGGATATTTGCATACTTAGCCCCAGTTCATCCCGAATGTGTCTGTAGACTTTGGGCCCGTTTTCTTTATTTTTTAAATGTTCCTTTGAATTATAATTGCTAACATTTGTTGAACGCTTCGGATGTGCAGGACTGCCTTCTCAGTGTTTCCGAGGCTCCAGCTCATGTAATCCTCACAACCATCACATGAGCCTTTTTTTTTTTCAGTTGAGGAATCTGAGTCACAGGAAGGTTAAATTGCCTCGGTGAACCAGAGCTTTGTTAAATTTCAGTAGGAGACATTTCTTTCCTAGTAGATGAGCCACAAGATAATACATTGTGGGGGAGTTGCATGTCTAACTTCTTAACCAACTGAAGCTGTTGTGCTTGTGAAAATTGACCCAACTACTTTGTAGCCAAATCAGCATATTCCACAGTCCCTTCTTTTTTGCTTTCTCTGCAGAATTCCACACATGGTTCTGCTTAATGTTAAGCTACGCATAGAAACTTGGTATAATTATAACTGAAGTGGCACTTTTTATATTTCCTCTGTGTTTTTGTTATTGCAAGAAGAGTGGCTTTCTGTGAACTCTTAACTGTTTATACCGGAATATTGTCCTTGGATGTGACAAAGTTCTTAGAAATTGACAGTTGATTATCTTGATCTTTGTCTTGGTATTGGAGTAGTGTAGGATGTGGACTCTTTCACAATTGAACTAATAACAGAATCAGGCTCAAAGCAAATGATGTGAAAACAACCAATTCCTTCTTAATTGACTGAGTTATATCATATAACATTGTGTGTTTTATATACATCATTCCAATTAAGTCAAATGTGCAACTATCATACCTATTCCTTTTCAGGTAACTTTTTCACAATAAAGTTACCATGCAATCACATATAATACTTCTTAGAAATGGCCTTGGTAGAAAAATAGCTACATTTATGAAAATGTTTTGGTTAAAATTTGGTGCACAATGATTTCACCTCAGTATTTGTATTAGTCAGCCACAGGGGTGCTGGTGCAAAGTACCAGAAATCTGTCGGCTTTTATAAAGGGTATTTATCTGGGGTGGAAGCTTACAGTCACGAGGCCATAAAGAGTAAGTTACTTCTCTCACCAAAGTCTGTGCCATGTGTTGGAGCAAGAGGGCTGCCAGTCTCTACGAGGGTTCAGCCTTCCTCTTCCTCTTAAGGCTTCTTGGTCCCAGCTTCTTCTGATCTCAGCTGTAGGCTGGCATAAGGCTCGTCTTTCTTCCCGGGACTCTGGGCTCAGCTGTTCTGCTCTCTCCACGAGGCCAGCTGTAAACTAACAGGTGAATGCCTCAGCTCTCTCCCAGGGGCTCCAGCATCAAAACTCTAAGTTCTCTCCTCTGCTCTGTAGTTTTCTGTGTTTCTGTGTGAGTATCTACCCACCAAGAGGGCGGGGATGCAGTATCTTACTGATATGGCTGAATTAAAGCCCTAATCTTAATTTAATCAAGTAAAAGTGAAACCTCAGAATTTAATACAGTCAAAGGGTATCACGCCCAGAGGAATAGACCAGTTTACAAACATAATCAATATTTCTTTTTGGAATTCATCAATAATATCAAACTGCCGCAGTATTTAATACTATTCAGAGACGGGGTAAAAGTATTAAACTATTATTGTCTTTCTTAATTGAGGATCTGTATACTTAAAACTCTTTTGAATTAATATTAATCATAATCTAAGACAGTCTGTATCATCTGAAACTATTTTTCAAAGTGGCTGAAAGTATTTTAAAATTTGCAAATGGTAAATTTAAGCCTATAGCCTGCATGTGAATAGCCCTAACACTGTAAATTGAAACAGCATGGGTTCCAATAAATCAATGAACATTTAGACCTCATATACCCATTTTCTACTTCAGAAATGTTATCTAAGATATCATCCAAAGCCAAAAGAGGGGAATTCCAATGAATAATTTCCTGAATAGGAGTTCTCTATCTACCTAACTACATACATACATAATTTCATATGTGAAAAACCTATTTCTGAAAATATGTAGTTATCCTTATCATTCTATGATTACATATAGATAATTGAGACTTTTGAGTGATTTTCACTTCATTAATTTTATTCCTTAATAACCAGGGAAAAGGTTATATTGTTAAAACTTGCATCTATAGTGTATGTAGTAAGACTAATAAATTGCCAGATTCTGGAATAAGGTCCTCACTCAAAGGTGAGACTCTCTAACTTCCTGAACTTGGGAAGGCAGAAAGGGACTGTCTACGTTGAGTAGAGAGTGTCAGGCTCTTGAAGGTATGTAATCATCACTGAATCCTAGAAGCTGGACAGTGCCACTTCCTCTAGAAAACATTATGTGCATAAAAACATCACCTAGCATCTCTTCTCCTAAATCATTGCATTCTCTGAGACATTTGCCTAAGAGGCATCATCATTTTTTAATTTAACAATTTAACTTTGCTTTGTCTCCTCTCTTTTTCTCTCCTTTCTTCTTGTCTCATCTCATTTTATTTTGACTTATCTCTCCTATTTAGTTTTGACTTTGCATTAGCTCTGGCTACCACAAGTTTGCTTCAAAGGTCATTATTTTATGTAACCAGAAAATTTTATATTGATTACTGATAGAGCTGTGAGTTGTACTGAGAGCAGATCAATCTCAGCCTTACTGTGTCCCTGATGGAACTTGCATGCATTCAGAAAGAGATTTGGATGGGGAAAAATAGGGATGCTGTTTGTATCAGTCTGCCAAAGGGCTGCTGATGCAAAGTACCAGAAATATGTTGGCTTTTATAAAGGGTATTTATTTGGGGTAAAAGCTTACAGTCCCAAGGCTGTGTAAAGTCCAACTCAAGGTACCATATGAGGTACTTCCTCACCAAAGTCAGCTGTCACGTATTGAAGCAAGATGGTGGGCGATCTCTGCCTGGGTTTCAGCCTTCCCCTCTGGGCTTCCTCTTCCTCTTGAGGCTCTGTGGGCCCAGCTTCTTCCCAATCTCAGCTGCAGGCTGGTATAGGGCTTGTCTCTCAGGGCTTCCTGTATCAGTCCTGGCTCTTTTCCCAAGGTCAGCTGTAAGCTATCAGGCAAATGGTCCATCTCTCCCTGGGGCTTTAGCTGCTTGTGCCTTCTCCTTTGTCAGGTGGCAGGGTCAAAAATGACAAAGTTCTCTCTTCTGTGTGTCTTCTCGTGTCTGTCTGTGTGAGTGTCCATTTATATCAGACCACCAAGTAGGCGGGGACTCAACCTGAGTCACACTTTACTGACGTAGTCCAATCAAAAAGGCCCTAATCTTAACAGGTAATTTAATCAGACACCTAAGCTGAATTTAATTCAATCAAAGGGTATCACACCCAGAGGAATAGATTAGTTTATAAACATAATCTCTCTCTTTTTAGGATTCATAAAATAAGCTCAAACTGCCACATCAATCATCACAGTTAGAACAAGCATTGATGTTCTTTGATTTTTTCATATAACATTAGTTTTCAACCTCTAATTTTATCTTAAGAAATGAAAATAAAATAACAGTGTGTTCCCATATTCTCCTTTTTCCCTTGGAAATCTGACTTTTTGCCTCTGAGTAGATTCTCTCCTCTTGCCAAGGTGAATCCTTCTCCTTGTGCTATGAATGTCATTCACACCTACTGCCTTGGAACCTACTTTAATTATCTTATCTGTCACTAATAAGTGCATTTTTTCCTTTTCCTCTCACTCTACTGACAAATATCTGCTATTTCCCTATTTTAATGCACACATAGACACACACTCAAAATAACAATCTATGATAAATATCTTTTTCTAGTTTTCAACCGATGTATTTGGGAGTGGGTACTGATATAAAAGGATGAGTTCATTAGTTCTCAGCAGCTAAGTCCCCTGTCATATTTGTTTATTTTCTTTTCTATGCATTCCCTACTCACTCTCTCCTCCTCCTCTTCATTTACAGTGATTCTCCTATTTGGGTGTATATCCTTTTCTTGTAATGTATGCTTGTTAGGTTTCTTTCTGTGCATGTGTTTTTTTTAATCTACACAAAAGGAGTACATTTTTATTGGCTATTATGCTACAGTTGACAGAGCTTCTACACCCAAGTGTCCATCAACCAATGAATGGATAAACAAAATGTGGTATATATATGCGCTGGAATACTCTGCTGCAGAAGAAGAAATGAAATTGGGACACATATAATGACATGGATGAATCTTGAAGACCGTATGCTAAGTGAAATAAGCTAGACACAAAAGGACAAATACTGCATGCTCTCACTAATATGAAATAAATATGAAGAATAAATGCATGGAGTTAAAACCTAGAGTATAGATTATTAGAAGATATGAAGAGGGCTGAGAAGGACTACTGATGCTTAATATATGTAGAAGTTTTAATTAACTTGACTATAAAAGTGTAGAAATGTATAGAGCTGATGGTAACACATAGTGAGTAGAACTAATGCAGCTGGTCTATAAAGGGGATAGTGGCTGAAAAGTGTAGTCTAGGGATGCTTGGTAGAACTCACCTGTGAAATCATATGGTCCTAGGCCTTTTATTTTGGGGAGTTGTTTAATGACTGTTTCAATCTCTTTACTTGTGATTGGTTTGTTGAGGTCTTCTATTTCTTCTAGGGTCGGTGTAGGTCGTTCACAC
>JAQZBX010050445.1:0-19671 GCA_029593785.1 Cabassous unicinctus | reverse complement strand
TGATGACGGATTCAATCTCCTTAATTGTGATTGGTTTGTTAAGTTCTTGTATTTCTTGTAGTGCAGTGTAGGTTGGTTATGTGTTTCTAGAAATTTATCCATTTCATCTAGGTTGTCTAGTTTGTTGGCATATAGTTTCTCATAATATCCTCTTATGATTCTTTTTATTTCTGTGAAGTCATTTGTAACGTCCCCCCTTTCATTTCTGATTGTATTTATTTGCATCTTCTCTCTTTTTTTCTTTGTTAGTCTAGCGAGGGGTTTGTCAATTTTATTGATCTCAAAGAACCAGCTTTTGGTTTTGTTGATTTTCTCTATTGTTTTTCTGTTCTCATTTTCATTTTTTCTGCTCTAATCTTTATTATTTCTTTCCTTCTGCTTGCTTTGGGATTGGTTTGCTGTTTTTTTTTCTAGTTTCTCTAGTTGTTCAGTTAAATCTTTGAGTTTAGCTCTTTCTGAATTTTTAATATAGGCATTTAAGGCTCTAAATTTCCCTCTCAAGCTGCCTTTGCTATATCCCATAACTTTTGATACATTGTGTTCTCTTTTTCATTTGTCTCAATATATTTACTGATTTCACTTGCAATTTCTTCAACCCACCAATTATTTAGGAGTATGTTGTGCAGTCTCCACACATTTGCGAATTTACTTTTTTCCTGTCTATTATTGATTTCTACTTTCATTCCATTATGATCTGAGAAGGTGCTTTGTATAATTTCAGTCTTTTTATATTTATTGAGAGCTGCATTGTGACCTAACATGTGGTCTATCCTGGAGAAAGATCCATGGGCACTTGAGAAGAATGTATAACCCGCTGAGTTTGGATGTAGTGTTCTGTTTATGTCTGTTAGATCTAACTTATTTATCATATTGTTCAAGTTCTCTGTTTCTTTGTTGATCTTCTGTCTAGTTGTTCTAATGATGTAAGTGGGGTGTTGAAGTCTCCAGTGATTTTGTAGAAATGTCTATTTCTCTCTAGTTTTGCCAGAGTTTGTCTCATATATTTTGGGGCACCCTGGTTAGGTGTGTAGATATTTATGACTGTTATATCTTCCTGGTGGATCGTCCCTTTTATTAATATATAATGGCCTTCTGTATCTCATAACTGTTTTGCATTTAAAGTCTGTTTTGTCTGATATTAGTATAGCTACCCCTGCTCTTTTCTGGTTACTATTCCCATGGAGTATCTTTTTCCAACCTTTCACTTTCAGCTGGTTTGTATCCCTGGGTCTAAGGTGAGTTTCTTGTAAGCAGCATATGGATGGCTCATGTTTTTTTATCCACTCTATCAGCCAGTATCTTTTGATTGGGGAGTTTAATCCATTCACATTCAATGATATTATTGTAAATGCACTATTTACTTCCTCCATTTTATTCTTTGGTTTTCATATATCATCTTGTTTTTGTCTGTCTTTTCACTCTTTTGGTTATCCTTTCTGCTATTCTTTCTTCTATACTCTCCTCAAAGGCTCTGTCTCCTGTCTTTTTCTTTCAGGTTCTAAGGCTTCCTTTAATACTTCCTGCAAAGGTGGATTCTTTTTTGCAAACTCTTTTAGTTTCTGTTCGTTTGTGAATATTTTATACTCACCTTCATATTTGAAGGACAGTTTTGCTGGATAAAGAATTCTTGGCTGGCAGTGTTTCAGTTTCCTAATTGTATCATACCACTGTCTTCTCGCCTCCATGGTTTCTGAAGAAAAATCTGCATCAAATCTTACTGGACTCCGCTTGTATGTGATTGTTTGCTTCTTTCTTGCTGCTCTGAGAATTTTCTCTTTATCTTTGACATTTGACATTCTGAGTAGTATGTGTCTTGGTGTAGGTCTATTTAGATTTATTCTGATTGGGATACGGTGTGCTTCTTGGACATGTAAGTTCATTTCTTTCGTGAGAGTTGGGAAATTTTCAGCTATCATTTCCTCAAATACTCTTTCTGCCCCTTTTCCCTTCTCTTCTCTTTCTGGAACTCCCATGACACGTACGTTGTTGCGTTTTGTGTTGTCATTTAACTCTCTGAGCCCCTTCTCAATTTTTTCCATTCTTTTCTCTCTTCAATTTTAGCTGTTTTGTCTTTGGTATCACTTATTCTTTCTTCTATCATTTTGAATCTGCTGTTGTATGCCTCAAACGTGATTTTTTTTTGTTTTGTTTTGTTTTTTTACCGGGAGTTCCCGGCGATCGAACCCAGGTCCCTCCATATGGGAGAGAGATGCCCAACCGTTTGAGCCACATCTGCCCCCCTCAAATGTCTGTGTTGTGTTTTTTTTTAAGATTTATTTATTTATCCCCCCCTTGCTGCTTGTGTTCTCTGTGTCCATTTACTTTGCGTTTTTCTGTGTCTGCTTGTCTCCCTTTGTTGTGTCATCTTGCTGTGTCAGCTCAGTGCGCTGCACAGGCTGGCTTGCCTTCACCAGGAGGCCCTGGGAATCGAACCCGGGGCCTCCCATATGGTAAACAGGAGCCCAGCCAATTGAACCACAGTAGCTTCCCTCAAATGTGGTTTTAATCTCACCTATTGTGTCTTTCATTCCCATGAGCTCTGTTACTTTTCTGTTCAGGATTTCAAATTCTTCTTTGCATTCGCTCAATGTCTTTTGGATGTCATTTATCTCTTTAACTATATTGTAATTCAACTCATTAATTTGATTTTGGAAATTTGTGTGCATCTCGCTGATTAGTTCTCTCAAGTTCTGCATCTCTTCTGGGACTTTGATGTATTCCTTTTCTTGGGCCATGTCTTCTATTTTCTTAGTATGGCTCATAATTTTTTGCTGGTGTTCAGGCATCTAGTTAGGATGTAGTTTACTCAGATGCTCAATCTCTCTTTTATAGGGATTTAGTGGCAGGAGGCTGTGAGGGAGGGTATAGAGGCTGGAAAAGCCTCTCCTACTTATTTTTAGTTTTCTTGTGTGCCCTTCCTTTATCTGCCAGGAGATGTCTCTCTTTGGCAGCTCTCAGTTCAATGTCTGGTCAGAGTGTATTTCTTGCAATACAGACCAGATCAATGTGATAGAGCTTCCTGTCTGGGGGCTAAGAGCCTTGTAATTCAAACTTTCTGAGACAGTTCTCCAGTCTTCTCTGGCAGCCGCCTCCCTTTTCCCAGCTAGGAAATATTTCCACTCCCCTCTGAGTCCTCAACAATCAGTTCCTGTTAGTAGAGGAGGAGATTGGGAGGTTTGTATTTTTAGCCCCTTGCAGGCTCCAAGGCAAACAATGGCGCAGCCCCACCCGGCCTGGAAGGGCTCTTGGGACCAAACCTGCAAAGTCAAAAGCGGAGTCAGCCCCAGGCTCTCTCTCCCCTCTCCTGTGGAGTCCTCCACAATTAGTCCAGGCTAGAAGAGAGGGAGATTGCGAGGCTCAGATTTCTCCAGTCCTTCACAGGCTCCCAGGGCAAAGGGCCATGTGGTCCCACCTGGCCTGGAAGGGCCCGTGGGGCACCACAGCCCAAATTTGTGGGTCAGAACCTGAATCAGCCTTAGACTGTGTCCGTCTCTCTCCCCTTTCCTGGGGTGGTAGATCCCTGGAGGCCCCTTTGTCTTTGTCACAGGCCCAGGCCCAGAGGCCTGAGAATTCTAGAGAGTCTTTAGTGTGGCGGAGGGTGCTGGTAGCAGCAGTTGCTGCTGGTTCCAACTCACAGTTCTGTTGTCGTGATTTCCTCTTTTGTCCCTCTCTCCTCTGGGTGATGTGCAGCCTTCCCTGCTGTCCTAAACCCTAGAAGATCTTTTTCAGGCCTGTTTGAGTCTGTCTTCTTGCTATTTTTCTGGAGAAGAGATTCCCGTGTCTTACTAGTCTGCCATCTTTCCGGAAGTTACTGCGTTTTTGAGGATTATGGTATCAGCTGGCTTGTGAGACCAGATCATGACTCAGCACACACACACCCCTGGGCTGGAAGCTTGACTCTGGCTGAGGGCTGTGGTGGAGGAAGGACTTCTAGCAGTCTTGACTTGTGTTGCTGACAGTAGTAAACAAAGACATCTTTCAGTGTCCACAAGTCCCGCATCACTGTCCAGAATGTCAAGAAGCGCAAACCTCAGTGACATTAGACGGGAGGACAGGGCTCAGGAGAAGCCCTGTCCATCGGGCTGTGCCTTCTTCCCCTTACATAGCTGAGAACTGAGTCCTTCCCCAGAAGAGGGCCCAGGACTCTCTCACTCTCAGCTGCACTGTGAGCTGGATGTAGGAAATGGACTGTAAACCCAACTTTCCATAACAGAGCATTGGTTAGACATTTCTTCCCAATATAGTTTCCCAAGACCTAAGCATTGCTCACACATGCTCCCGGGGCCAGACGGGCCTGCCCGGCCTGGGTCAGACACAGTGGGCTGGGGCTCGGAGGGACTGCTGGGTTCCCACGTGGTCCGAGGACGTGGGGGTCTGGGGCTCAGAGGGACTGCCAGGCGCCTGCTTGGGTCTGAGCACCAGCTCTGCTTGCTCACCTCTTGCTCCCGCTGCTGTGTCCAGCTATAGCTCCTGTTTCCTGTTTCCTGTTTCAGGTTCAAAGTGTTTGCAGACTATGAGGCCT
This sequence comes from Cabassous unicinctus, assembly GCA_029593785.1. Taxonomy (NCBI): domain Eukaryota; kingdom Metazoa; phylum Chordata; class Mammalia; order Cingulata; family Chlamyphoridae; genus Cabassous; species Cabassous unicinctus. The sequence goes on along the minus strand of JAQZBX010050445.1, from coordinate 15,149 downwards.
ACATGGAGTGCCAGGCCAAGGTGGACCAGCTGTACCGGGTGAGGCTTCCACGCCCGGGCTGGGGCAGGAAGACAAAAGGGTAGCAGGCGGTCCATGTCTTGCGGGGTCAGGGGCCTTGGCTAGCTCCAGGCTCTCCGCCAGCACTGTGTCCACTGTCACTGTGTGTCCACCCCTGCTGAATCGCTCTCTTCTGGCCAGGCAGGCAGTGGCCTCACTTGGGACTGTCCCATCAGGGTGCCCCAGGGAGAAGCCCCTCGCCCAGGCTGAGTGCAGCAGTGTCGAGGGGCAGGGCACTGTCTTTCCTGTCTCTTGGGCACCACTGCCGAGCACAGAGGGTGCTAGGCAGGCTCCTCACGGGGCAAACGGCTGAGTATTCACCGCACCCCCAGCCTGTGGTCTGATGGGGTCACAGACCCCGGGGTACAGCTGCAGCTCAGACACACAGGCTTGGTTAGTGTGGCCAACACAGATCGATATGATCAGAGGGTGTTGGGGCCCGTGTGCTGCAAGGCCCAGTGAGGTGGGAGGGTGGGGCCAGGCAGGGGCCTTACCTGCAGGTGTTGACCCCTTGAGGGCCTCTGTGTGGCCACAGGAAGGGTTTGCCTAAAACGGGAATGTAAACTGCTCACTCAGAAAAGCAAATGCTTCGAGATTCAGTAGTGCCAAGTGTTGCAGATGGCTCAGGTGCATTTGAAGGGCCTCTGTTCCATGTGGTCCCCGCACCCATGGTCCCTAGTCTCTGCTCATGTGGCCAGTAGAGAGCAGCAAGTCCTTGGGCTGGCTCAGCCCAGGGCAGCTGCTGTCCTTTTCCTCTCCGTGGGCCATAGCCGGGCCAGGTGTTTCCGTCAGCTTCCACCTCCAGTTCTGTCTCCCCTCTTCAGAGGGTCATGGGGTGACCCTGCTCAGTATCAATAGGGGAGCAGCTGCATGATGAGGGGTGAGTGTGGAGGGACTGCTGAGTCCCAGGTAGGGAGGCAGGCCTGGGGAATGTCCTGCTGTATGCTGTACCTGGAAACAACACCCCCACACACACCAAGCTAGTAGCTTCCATGTTTCCAGGGAGAGCAGCAAGGCGGCAGGCGTGTGCCCTCAGACTCCCAGGAGCAGACGGGCTCTGGCCACTGGGCTGGGGTATTAGACGTCAGGGCTTCAGGGAAGGAGCACAGGCAGGCTGATGCATTGTGTGGTATGCTCCAGAAGCCATCACCTTGCCCACAGGGCACACTGTCTCCGTGGCCAGCCTCACCCTTCTAATGCCAGTGCTGTGGTTGGGGGCCTCAGCAGGCCCCGTAGTCGGGGCAGGCCCCCTTGGTGAGCCCAGGCTGGACATGGTGACCAGGCTGGTCTGGGACAGCAGCAGCCGTTCTGCTGGGCCTGGGAGGGCCAGCCCCCACCACCACCACACCACTGGTGGGCACAGCCCCCTCCTGCACACACACACACAGCCCTATTTCCAAGCCAGAGCAGGGTTGGAGCCCTTCTCTGTTGCCTCTTCCGGGACCTTCAGGGCCTGCAGTACTTCTGAGGGACCTGTCCCTGTGAGGCCGGGACTGGGCTACTTCACGGTGCTCCCTGCCGCCATGTGTGATGTGCAGGAGAGCCAGGGCTGAGCGGAAGGGGTCCCCGCATCATGGCCCAGGGGCAGCCAGGGGGGCAGGGCATCCAGAGCCCCTGAGGACAGCAGGGTTGAGTTTTCTTCTGCTTGCCTTTCCTTTGCTCTCTTGTCCTTTCCATAAAGGACAGAAAGCCACATCTTGCGCCTACCTCCCAACAGCCCCGTGTGCTCCTAGGGACAGGGGAGGCCGCCCCCTCTCTGCATCACCCCTCCTGGCTGCCCGCATGCCTCACTGTCCCCTCCCCATATAGCTGAGTGGTCTGAGTCCTAGGAGAGCCCAGAGTTCGTTTGTTTTTTGCGGGGGTGGGAGAGGCACCTGCCCTCAGGCTTCTGAGCCCTTACCCCTAGCCAGTCGGTGGCTTTTTGGGGCTGGGGGCCCCTCTCTCCAGGTGATGTCCACCTCTTTCCTCAGGCTGCCCTGGGGGCTGATGCTCCTCTGGGCTCATTCTGGGTTCTAGAAATTCAGACTCATGAGCCCCCTGCCCACAGGGCAGACTAACCAGGCTCTTCCTCACTCCACAGAATCCTAAAGAGTGGACCAAGAAGGTCATCAAGAACATTGCCTGCTCCGGCAAGTTCTCCAGCGACCGGACCATCACAGAATACGCCCGGGACATCTGGGGTGTGGAGCCCTCAGACCTGAAGATCCCCCCACCTGACATCCCCAGGGACTAGGCTCCAGTTGGCTGTGCCCCTGCCGCCCACCATTTCCCACATCAGTGGCAGCCGGTCTCCTTGCTTTTCCCTGCTGTTTCCTGGAGGGCGAGTGGAGCGGGGTCGTTGGGGGTCTCACCTTGGCTGTGAGCCTGTGTTTAGTTTTGAGCCTCTGGATTTGGGGTCTGTGGGGTAGCATAGGAAAGTGCATTTCCACAGGGGCCAGGTGGCCACAGGACATGGCCTCACCCAGCTCCCTCATCCTCCTTCCTGGCCCCCTCCATCCCCACCACACTGGAGGCTTTCCCAGCCCTCCTGCTCCTTGTTCCCAGGGCTCTGGGCCTGTGTATGTGAGTCAAGGGGGAGGGAGGGCTTCTCTGTCATTTACAAGAACTATTTTTTAAAAAACTTTATGGATAACTTCAAACATACAGTGTACAAAAGCAGGGATGGCAGTGCAGCAAGCCACTGCCCTCGTCACAACCCGGGGCCCGTTTGGATTCCCCTCCCATTTTCTTGAAGCCAATCCCAGCAGCATTTGGTTTCACTCTTTGATGCCAGAAGCATTTTTTTCCTGGTGCAGCAAGGTTAGTGGCTAAATAGAAAGTATAGTTCACTTTTACTTGGGGCTCCTAAAAGATGTCAACTTCAAATGTGCAAATCTGAAAGGTGCTAGTTTAGCCAAAAGAAGTAAATTGGGAGCCCCATAAGGGTAGATGGCAACCACTGTGAGGGAGAGTCTGAGACCTCTGCCCTTCCCTGGCCATCTCCCGCCACGTCCCGCCCTGGCTTAGCCCCGAGTAGGGCCCCCTGGTGAGTGGTGGAGGGTGGGAGGAGGACACGGCCCAAATCAAGGGAGCATGTCCTCCTCGCCCACCCTCAGCTCTGCTGCTGGCAGGCCTGAGCCCGGGTCACCAGGCCTAGGAAGGCAGTGGTGGTCCCAACCTGTCCCTGCTCCAGGCTGTCCTCGGGTGAGATAAAGGTTGAGCATGACGGAGGGTGGATGTGTAGGAGGCTTTGGATGTCTCCTTTTCAAAGGAAAATTAACTTCACAAGGAACGGAAACTAGCTGAAGGCTTTTCTTGTTTGAAAACGGTACACTTAGAGTTTAGTGAGTGGAGCAGGCAGTGCTGTGGACCACTTTGATCTGACTGGATCCAGGCCAATGCCCCCCACCCCTCTCCCTCTCCCTCTCCACCCACCACCCCCAGTCACCCAGCCAGGACTCATGGCGCTTCTTGGGGCCCTGGGTGCCTCTGCTGGTCAAGGGCTGAATCCCCATCTCCTGTTGTAGGCTCTGCCCTCCCTAAGCTTCCTTGACTTCTCAAGGGCGTGTCCTACCCTACAAATGAGGGCTGCGCCCCTTCCAGCCTTTTCCACCAGTGCAGTCTGGCTGGGAAAAGGACTGCGTGGGTCCAGAATGGAGCCCAGTGGCATGAGGGGGAAGAGGCTGCCCCCTGCCCCCTGCCACTTTGCCCAGGGTAGAACACTAGGGGCAGGACTGTTGGGGAAATGGTGACCGCCCCCCCCGCCCCCGTCTTGTGTGCTGGTCTGCAGACTATCTGGGGAGCGACCCTGTCCCCAGTCCTGCCTCCCAGGACTGGGCCTGTAGCAAGGCTTTGCAGGCATCTGGCGTCACCAGAGCCCCTGGGGTGGGTTTTTTTGGGGGGAGGAGGTTTAAGTTCCAGGCTGCGGCGTCTTCTGACACCATCCACTCTGCTATGTCACCCTCACTGGCCACTCGCTTTTCCTGTTTTGCGTGAGAATCATTAAATCTTCCTGCCTGTGCCTGGTTTTGTGGACTGTTTATTCACTGCCCACTGAGCCCTGGCCGGCGTCTCTTCCGAGCAGCAGACAGATGGGGTAGGGTGTCCAGCAAGGCTCAGCGGTGTCCTGCAGCATCAGCTCCAAGAGCGGAATTCTGGGGGCAGCCACCCTGGGGCCCCCCACACCACTGCTGTGTCCCCCAAGTATAGCTGCAACCCCAGAGCAAGCTCCCATGAAGTGGAGGCATGTACAGACACCCTGGAGTGCTGGGTTAAAAGGCCGGCAGGGGCCTGCAGCTGCCCCCGGGAGAGCTGGGCAACGCCCAGGGGCTCATTGGTGTCTCTCTGAGAAGGGACTCTAGCATTAGGCTGGATTAGTCCATTGTTCTGGCACTGCGGCTGGAAAACCTGCCCTGCCCAAGCTCAGTGTGGGCCTGAACCGCCAGCTCTAGTTCAAAGAGATCCAGCCAGTTGGTAGGAAAGAGGGGTTTTGGTGTGAATTGTATTGATCCCTTTTGCACCTGCAGCCTCCTACTACCCACTCCTGGCCCTGCCTGGGCAGGTAAATGCCATAGGGACAAAAATGTTTTCCCCTTAATTGGGGAGCTACACGTTGACTAAAAAAACCAGAAGGGACATGAACTCACAGCACAAAGTTACCCAGAGACCCCAAGGATGTGCTGAGTGCTGGAACACAGCATTTTACAGATCTGACTAGGGGCAGATGGTGTTCAAGATCTTTTTCAAGAAAACAAGGCTGTTCCCTTGCACACAGCCCTGCATGGGCCTTGCTGCTGGCAAGCCCCGAAGCTGGCAGGGGTGGAGTCCCCAGACGGCCCCTTGGGAACCCCCACTTATCGCTCCTGGATCCATGGGGATAAGAGCCATGTCCGGTGGCTCCCAGGCCACCCAAGAGTCACTGCCAAGCTTCAAACCATGAGTCTCGCCCTTAGATCATTTGGCACATCCTCATCGGTTCTGACTTGAGAATCGCCCTCATAACCCCTTGCAGGGTCCTAATCAGAGTTTTTAAGCCCAGTCGCTTGGAGCAAGCGAGCGCTAAGAGCAGCAGCATGGGGTAGGCGGATGGCGTCCCTGCCGCCAGGTCTGTTTCGCTGGTGCTCTCACCTCAGCGCTCCGTTCCTTGTGCTGACATCTACAGCCTGCCTCGGGCAAACAGTTGCAAGAAACACTGTTAAAACAACTTTTTTATTTTCTTTATGTACGGCTTTATCCGCCCCCACCCCCAAAGCGATCTGAAGTACCTTACATAGACAATAAGTTGGGAGGAAAAAAAAAAGCTTGCATCAAGGTCAGGAGAGCCAGGACTCAGACAAAGCCAAGCTGGGCAAGTATGCAAGGTTCTCTTACTTGGTCGAGATGGACTGAAAACTTTGCCTAGAGCCTCGGCCTGAGGAGCAAAGACAGGGCCACGAGATGCAGCATGTAATATAAACCCAGAAGGACACGGCCTTGCCTGGCTCTGGGCTTCACAGAGTGGGCCACAGGTGACCCTTGGCTTCCAGTCCAATTACGGAGAAGGTATCGGCAGGAGCCACCAGCAGGTGGAGGCACCCCGTCCAGAAGGGCCACAAGTGCTCCCTGATGAATGGTGAACTCGGGAGCACCGTCTGGGCACATTCAACCCAAAAGGTGCATCTTTAGCAGGCAAGGACCCGACAACCATCGTCAGCAGCTGAGGTGCCTCAGAGAGCAGGCATCCTGCCTCCACCCTGGGCCCAGCAGCCCACCCACTGTCCACTGCGCATAGGCCTTAAGGGAACAGCCACACTGCCAGCCGCCTGTTCCACCAGGGCGAGTGGCTGGGACGGGACCCCTGGGGGACACTCCGTAGCCTGGACTAAGGGGAGAGATGCAGCCACTGGCAGAGGCCGGCCAGGTGGGCTTCTGCCCTCTGGAGAGTCCCAAGATGCAACAAGGATGTGCCCTGTAGTACACGGCACAGGCCACACGGCCAGCTGGGGACAGGTCAAAACACAATGCCCCCAGGAAAGCCACACGCTCCCTGGACTGGAACAGAAGAACCTAGTCTTTCTTCCCGTGGTGGGGAGAGGGAGGCAGAGGCAGGGTACACGTTTGCTCGCTGATGGATGGCGAATGAAAGCAGCAGCATCACATGGAATGATGGTTTTACCAAAAAAAAAAACAATGAAACATCTATTAGCACAAGAGACCAGGGAAGAGGAAACGTCAGGTTTGTGGTTAGAAACGGAGCGCCTGCTGCAGGGGGGACTGGTCTCATGCTGGTCACGCTGCACGTGCATCTGTATAGTCAACAAACACATGCAAGGAGCGATTTTCCTAAGCTTGAGGTCGAAAGAGTCCCCCGATTTAGGCATGTATTTTACAAAAACACCATCTCTGATCTGGAAAAGCCATAAACCACCATGAAGAAATAAATGCCTTCCTTCAAAGACAATGTCCCCCTCTAGAGGGAAGGAGGGAGGCAGGAGGACCCCGAGGCCATGCGTCCCCACAGATCTGTGTTAGGAGCCCCTGGATGAGCTTCTGGGCTCTGATCCAGGGGAACAGGCCCTGGCCCTTCCTGGTGTGCAGAGAAAAGAATGAAGTCCACCACCACGATTTTATTCTTAAATAAATGCTCAGTCTAAGCCCAGGCTAGACGGACAGATGGGAGGAACGCGAAGAAGTACCCTGGGTCGCTGTCACACTTTTCAGTTTGGTGAGCGAGCAGGGCCACTGGGGAGGCAGGACAGCCAAGGGAGGCAAGCAGGGTGTGCCAGGTGGGCAGGACGGCCAGACCGCTAGAGTCCATGCTGCGTGTGCCAGGCAGGGTCAGCAGGAACCCAAGCCACCACCCCCACACACACAGAGACATCTCTGCAATGGTGCTGCAAAGCCCAGGTGCGGTCCCCGGGCTCTGGGCTCCCCACAGCCAGCTCAGGGAGTGCAAGGTCGAGCAGGGGTTGGCTGGCCTGCTCTTGTCACAAATTCTTCAACAGCAGCTCAAGTTGACCGGGAGCAAGAGGGGAAGAGGGCCCCGTCCCTGCCCACACGTGTGTTCCTGGGCGCCTCAGGCCTGCTGGGGCCTCCACCGCCTGGCGGGCTGGCATCTGAGTCCTCTCTCCAGGGCAGGGGGCTGCGGGCAGCAGATACCGGGGGTCCTGAGCAATGCTGATGCTGGCGCCGCCAAGCCTACAAGGAGAAGGGGAGGAGGGTCTCCGTGCTTCCTTCTCGCCGCCTGCCTCAGTGGTGAAGCTCCTGCTCCTACTTCCCCAGGAATTCCCTAGGCCAAAGGAAGACAACTCCATGAGCTTAAGTGCGGGAGCCCAAGCAAAGGCACCACCTTTTCACTCCATCCTTGAACTGCCCATCTGAGGAGAGCTGGGCCCAGAGTGGTTCCAGAAGGGGCTGGAGCCACCTGCCCGGGAAGTGGGAAAAACGCTGAGGACCAGCTTCTAGCAGGAAGCAAGGGCAGCAGGACCAGGGCAGCAGGTCTGGCCTCGAGAAGACAGGCAGGGTTCTTGGGCCACTGCTCCTCACTCTAGGCTGTAGGGCTAGTCTCTGGTCTAACTTTACAGTAGTATAATGGGGAAAAGTGACAACCCCCACCAAGCAAATCCAGACTCTGCCAGCTCACTGCTCCTCTCAGCAACCCCTATCTGTGTAGCAAGCAATGGCCAGATTGCTGAAAGAAATTAACCTCCTTCTATGGAACTTTCAAAGACAGCTAGAGAATAGCATCAGTGGAAGTAGATTAAAAGGCCTCGGCTGGGAGTGGAGGTGAGCAACCCATTTCACTCACCTGCCAGGAAACACTGGCATCCTCACTTACTTCCCAAGCCCTAGCACAAAACTACAAAATGATGATCTCTGTTCACAGTGCCAAGACTCCACGTCCTGTCCTATGCTCCAGGCTCTGCGTTCTCTGCTCACACTTTCACCATCCCCTTCACAGATGAGAAAAGCAGCCCTAGGAGGTTCTGGGCAGGGCCCCACCCACAGGGGTGAGAACAGGTGTGTGGCCCATTCCAAACTCTGCACTTTGTCCCCACCGCCAAGGCTTCGCCCATCACTCTACGGCCCTGACTCTCAGCTGCGGCCCATGTCCTGGCCTCAGGTGCTGGCCTGTGTGGAGGAGCCAGGAGCATGGCTCCCTTCAAGGAGCAGCTGGGGACAGATAGGCTTAGGGTCCCCGTCTGCGCAGGGGCAACAGCCAGATGGCGTGTGGGAAGGACCTGAGGTCTGCCCAGAGGACACCGAGGGGCACTCGGTGTGTGTGTCAGTGTGTGCAGGTGCTCAAGAGTGGAGGGTAGCATTGGTGCAGAGGTTTGTGTAAGCTGACCTGGGCACATATGCAAGCACACACTCATGGCTGCACGAGTGCACCCCGTGTGTGAGTGTGCACATCCCGTTGTCCTTGTGCTGCCATGTCTGCATGCGCCCCGTGCCCGCATATGCCCCATGTCTGTGCGTGTGTGCCCTATGTCCGTGAGTGTCCCCATGTCCACGTGTGCCTGTTCCTGTTTGTGTGCCCTGTGTCCGTGCATAGGAGCCCTGTGTCCATGTCCACATGTGCCACATGCCCGTGCACTCCCCGCGTGGTGTGTCCTGCACCCTATACCCCAGGAAGAGCCTGCCTGCTGCTCCTGGGCCAGTCCAGGTGGGAGGGAGATGATTCCCTCCACCCCTCTGCTCTGGAAAGGGGAGGTGCTTGCTTCCCCACGACCCCCAGAGTCCCTCCAAGCAGCCCCACAGCTGCCCGCCTGCCCCCGTCCCGCCCCAGCCACGGGCCCTCATTAACGCAGGCCACAGCAAGCACCCTGGCCAGCATCCCTGGAGGGCCAGAAGGAAGCCTGGGTGGGAAGAGAACATCTCACCTCAGGATTCGTGGGAGCTCAGGGCTCTTGTAGATGAACTTGTGCCTGTAGCCAAGGTCTGAATGAAAGGGGACAAACTGCACCTTGAAGTCTCGAAAGCTTCTAGAGGGCGCAGCAATGTTGTAGAGCTGGGAGAGAGGGAGGCAGGTGGGGGTCAGAGCCCAGGACCGCAGCCTTGTGTGGAGGCTTAGGCACCGGGGCTGGTAGGGTCCCAGACCTGCCCACACTCCCCAGCACAAAGCTTCTGCCTACTGGGGCCAAGGCACTGGGGTATAGGGGAGGGGGCCATGCTGGTGGGGCCCAGAGTCTGGGGGAGGAGGGTGTGCTGGCAGGGCCTGTGGTCCAGGGGAGGGAGGTGTGCTGGCAGGCCTGGGTGGGAGTGTGTGCTGTCAGGAGCTGGAGCTGGGCCTCTCTTCAGCAAACCCCTAAAGACCCTCTCTGTCTCCTTGCTTGTCTCCCAGTCTGCCCGCCTGCCCTCCCTCAGGCCACAGCCAGGCAGAAAAGCCAGCAACACACTCAGAAGCCCCTTGCAGGGCAGTGGTGTGACTGGCCCTGAGTGCCCTGGAGGAGCCGATGGCAGGTGACCCAGCCACAGGACGGCCGGGGGAGGGCCTGGGCTTCCATCCAAGGCCAACCAAAGTGCCCACACGTACTGTGCCCCCAACTTGGCTCCCCATCCCTGGATGGCGACTGCTGTGTGGGTCTGGTGCCTCCCGGCCCAGCTCTCGGTCCTTGTAGGTTTTTCATCTGTCACCAGACCCATGCCACACATGAGAGCCCACAAGCTGAGGACAAGGACCTGCCCTGACAAGCTCTTGCTCTTAACCCCATTCTCAACTACAATCTCAGCCCATCTCCAGGGGAGACTTATTTCTGGCAGGAAAGTTGAAGCAAAATCTGAAAAGCCCACACTGAGGCCCTACAGCAGCACAGTATTCTTCTGACATGGTTCTAATCTCAGAGGCAGCAAACAGACTAGAAGTTTCCATGTCAATTCCACTGACTGGGGCCACAGTGTTTGGTCTGGGGGAACCTCATCACCGAGAAGCCCTTTCTCTCAGCAATGCTAACGTGAGTGGTGGTCCCCCCCCGACAATGGCTGTGTGGAGAGTTTCCTCCTTCTTCTGTGCACAGCCTCAGTGGACCCAGCGCTGACCAGCTCCAAACGTCCCTGTGCTCTTCCTGAGCAGCAGGGAGGCAGTGCCCAGCCGCAAGACCTGGGTGGAGACATGCCTACACATCCCACGGGTGCTGGTGGCACACAGAGCACCCACCCAGCACAGGCCCTCCCTCCACCTGCCGGCCACAGGCCCCTCCATGACAGCCACACCCAGCATAGGCCTGGGCCACAAACCAGGCCACCCACCTTTCTGCCGAGCTGGAAGGGCACGACAGGGTCATCCTCCGCGTGCAGGATGAGCAGGGAACAGGAGATGTGCTTCACACTGTGGGGCGGGAGAAGGGTCAGTCAGTCAGCCGAGACAGACCCGATGGTGTGGGGGGGCTCTTAGCCCCTGGTCCCGGGCAGGGACCTGGGTTTAGGGAGTTTTCTTACGGTGGTGACTAGCAGTCCCACGTTCTACTGGGTATGATTTCTTTTTACTAGAGAACTGAATGTTGATTTCTTGGATGTTTGTATCAATGCCGACTCTAGCTAGGTGATGTCAATTGTCATTAAATCTAGAGATCAATTCACCCACCAAAATCAGGCCCCTGGACATTTTCTGCAAATTGAAAATGATTATTTTGCCAATAGATACAGTCTTCAAAAGTTAAAAAACTGTATTTGTAAACTGAATCATTTAGGTGTGTCAAGAACTAACTGAAAATCAGTGTTATTATGAATCTGTTGGTAAGAAGTCAATACCTTCTAATTGATCTCTGCTGTAAATGACACTTAAGATCACTCCAGCTCTAAACGTTTACAGGTAAGTTAAAATTTTTAATAGATGCAGTAGCTCCAATCCCCTGCAGCCAGCTACATAAGAAAACCACTGGGGCCAGGACTGTAAGGGCCCCGGGCATCTCCTGGTCCCTTCCCCAAGGCCTGATGCCACTCAGGGAGTAGGCAGGAGCAGAGTACAGGGCCAGGCCTCCTGACAACCACAGTCTCTGGAGTAACGTGGTGACCTGACAGTGCCTTACCCCCACAGGACTGTGCCCCCTGAGGACAGCCCCCATGCCCCAGCCTGGACTGTACCCCGCCCCCGAGAGCAAGCATTATCACTGCTTCCTTGCTGGCAGCACCCAAGCACACACTCTCTCCTGTCCTGGCTTCAGGGGCAGAGCAGAGTGTTTCCAACACGAGGCTTCTGAGAAGCAGCAAGTGCTTACAACAGACAGCTGCCCCTTGCTCCAGAAGTTCTCTCTGCCACAGAACTGGGCTCTCGCCCAGGCCCGGGTGGAAGGGCTAGAACCACGGGGGACTCTGGGGGGTCGTGGGTACTCACTTTTCATCATTTGCAAATTTAATTCCACTGCTTGTTATGGGATCAAGGAAAAACCAGTCAAATCCAGGGAAGTATCGATAGATCTGAAGGCAACATGGAAATAATTTTCAGAAGTGTTTATTAAAACATCTACACAGAAGGCAAAGGTCAAGTGTTCAGATAGTTTAAGTACAGAAATTTAAAAACTATGAAACTCTAAGGGATTAATCTGTTAAGAGTAGAAAGTGAACGGTGAAGTGTATCTGAGGGGTTGCCCTCAGCTTCCTGACCAAAGACCAAAGCCCACAGTAGCTCTTTCCTCCAGAGGCTCTCCAGAGGGGCTCTGCCACAAGGTCAGAGGGTTCACTCCTGCAGGCCACAGACCAGCTCACTGCAGCCAGAATCCACATACAAACCACATACAACAGACACAGTTGTGCCACACCTAAGAAAATGGGGACCCAGTCAATTCTCCTCAGAATTTGGAGGAAAGCAAGATGAGCAAAGCAAACAAAATGAAGCAGAGGAGTGGATGTAGCTCAAGTGGCTGAGCGCCTGCTTCCCTTATATGAGGTCCCAGGCTCTTTAAAAACAAACGAAGAAACCAACTCTTACTGGGGAGTGGCTGTAGCTCAGTGGTTGAGCACCTGCTTCCTATATGAGGTCCCAGGTTCAATCCTAAAAAAAAATTTAAAAAAGGACTCTTCTGGTCTGAAAGAGAATGGCATGAGCTCAGGATGGATGGGCAGACACAGAACTTTCCCCCAGAAAATGTGGCCAGTTATGCAGACACTGGGCATCAAGGAACAAGAGTGGAATGGAGGGAGAAATGAACATAAGCAAGGAGCTTCGTCAGGCCAGGCCTTAGAAAGCATGGGTCTGAGTCCCAGCCAGTGAGGTGAGGATGGGGGTGCAGGCCTGACTCCCCCTGGATTTCCAACTTGGGGTGTCCTTGGGGCTTCACCCTGAGACAAAATCTGTGGTGGCCACACTCCCAGTCCCCCAGAGGCTGACTCCCCCATGCACAATGTGCTACATAGAAGGCAAGGGGCCCCACCCATGCCACTCCTGAGGAAGACTACAGCACCCCAGGGCCACCACTCACAGGCACAGTAACACCACCTGGGCAAGGCCTCTGTGGGCTCAAGGCAGCTCTGCACTCAAGCCTGGACCCAAACCAAACAAGTGTATTTTAAAATGCAACCTGCATTTCATTAAAATATTTTCTAATTATCCTGTTTTAAACTATTTAGCTTTATAATTACTGTTTTAATAATTATAAATGAATCTTTAATAAAATCTGTACTTGCCACTGAAAATGGATGGCTTTTAGCTTCTTCACGTATATTAGTGAATGGAGATTCCAATATAAGGGCATCTGGAGGAGTCTCTAGATAAATAAAAAGCAAACACCAAACAATCAAAGAAGAGTTAACACTAATTCTGCTTAAATGCTTCAAAAAAAATTGAAAAGGAGGGAACACTTTCTAACTCATTCTATGAGGCCAACATCACCCTCATACAAAGCCAGATAAGTGTGTCACAAGAAAAGAAAATTACAGAGCATTATCCCTTACGAATATAGATGCAAAAATCCTCAACAAAATACTAGAAAACCAAAGCCAACTGCATACCAAAAGGATTATACACCACGACCAAGTGGAATTTATCCCTGGTATGCAACATTGGCTCAACGTAAGAAAATCAATTAATGTAACACACCACATTAACAGAATGAAGAGCGAAAAATAATCATCTCACTTCACACAGAAGAGTCATTTGACAAAATCCAGCACCTCTTCATGAAAAAAACACACACTCAGAAACCTAAGAATAGAAGAGAAGTTCCTCAGCACAACAAAGGGCATATATGAAAAGCCCACAGCTAACATCATACTCAACAGTGATAGACTAAAAGCTTTGCCCTAAGGGCAGGTGTAAGACAAGGATGCCCACTGTCACCACTGTTATTCAATACTGTACTGGAAGTTCTAGTCCAGAGCAATAAGGCAAGAAATAAATAAAAAGCAACCAAACAGAAAAGAAGTAAACTTACCCTATTTGTAAATGACATGATCCTATATATAGAAAATCCCAAAAGCTTTCTACAAGATTGCTACTAGAGAAAATAAAAAACTTCAGCAAAGTGGCAGGGTACAAGATTAACACAAAAATCAGTGATATTTCTATATACTAGCAGTGAACAATGTGAAGAGGAAATTAAGAAAACAATTCCATTTACAATAGCAACTAGAAGAAATATCTAGGAATAAATTTAACCAAAGATGTAAAGGACGGGTACATGGAAAACTATAAAATGTTGCTGAAATAAATTAAAGAGGACCTAAATAAATGGAAAGACATTCTGTGTTCATGGACTGGAAGACTAAGTATTGTTCAGATATCAATACTACCTATGACTGCTTGGAGCTATGTATTCCAGAAAAATACGTTCTTAAACTTAATCCATTTCTGTGGTTGTGAACCCATTGTAAATAGGACCTTTTAATGAAGTTACTTCAGTTAAGGTGTATCCCAAATGAATAAGGATAGGTCTTAATCCTATTCCTGGAGTCCTTTGTAAGCAGAATAAAATTCAGACAGATAAAGAGAAAGTACTGCCTTTATAATAATAACTTTCAGTGTTAAAGGATTAAAATCCCCAATCAAAAGATGCAGATTGGCAGAATGGATAAAAAAGTATGATCCAACTATATGCTATCTACGAGACTCACCTTAGACCTAAAGATACAAACAGGTTGAAAGTGAAAGGTTAACAAAAGATATTCCACACAAACAGTAACCAAAAAAGAGCTGGGGTTGCTATACTAATATTGGACAAAATAAACTTTAAATGCAAAAGTGTTAGACAAAGAAAGACACTATATATTAATAAAAGAAGCAATCCTTCAAGAATAAATAACAATCATAAATATTTATGTACCTGTATATTGGGCCCCAAAATACATGAGGCAAACACTGGCAAAACTGAAGGGAGAAATAGGCATCTCTACAGTAATAATAGCTGGAGAATTCAAAATACCACTCTCTTCGATTGAGAGAACATCTAGACAGAGGATCAATAAGGAAAGAGAAAACATGAATAGCTGATAAATGAACTAGACCTACCAGACATATTCAGAACATTGTACCCCCGAACAGCAGGACATATGTTCATCTCAAGGGCTCATAGATCCCTCTCCAGGATTGACCACATGTTGGGTCACAAAACAAGTCTCAATAGATTTAAAAGTTATACAGAGAATGGAATGAAGAAATTATACAGAGAATGGAATGAAGCTGGAAATCAATAACAGGCAGAGAACTGGGTAATTCACAAACATATAGAAGTTAACCACTGTTATTCAATATAGTGCTAGAAATTGTAGCTAGAGCGGTTAATCAAGAAAAAGAAATAAAAGGCATCCAAATTGGAAAGGAAGAAGTAAAACTTTCACTATTTGCAGATGATATGATCCTATATATATAAAGTCCTGAAAAATCTACAACAAAGCTATTAGAGATGAGAAACGAATTCAGCAAAGTGATGGGATATATGATCAACACGCAAAAATCAGTAGTGTTTCTATACACTAGTAAAGAGCAATCTGAGGAGGAAAATCAAGGGAAAACGTTCCATTTACAATAGCAACTGAAAGAATAAAATAACTAGGAATAAATTTAATCAAGGATGTAAAGGACCTGTAAACAGAAAATGACAAAACATTGCTAAAAGAAATCAAAGGAACATACATATATATATATATATTAAAAAAAACATTTATGTAAACAAATGCACATATATGCATATGTATTTATATAT